>JAUESI010000002.1:5852453-5863883 GCA_032275145.1 Synergus laeviventris
CCGAAATATGTCAATGACCAATCACAGATAACTTTTAGGAAAGTAAAAAAAAATTTTCTCTTAGATCAGAATCGATGCCGATTCCGACGGAAGAATCGATTCCTGTAGATTCCCTAGAATGAAGAATCGATTCCAAAAAATCGAAGAATCGATACCAAGGAATCGATTCTGTAACCTGTACTTGATGTTAATAATAAATGTAATGTTTTTTAATAGAACAGTTGGGACCCTAATTATTTAAAATAAAGTACAAATGAACAGTTCAGCACAAGCTATACAAGTTCTTTTGCATGCTTAATTAACACAATGCCCGACAACAATAATTAATAGGAAAATCCAAATTATAAGGACCTTTCAATAAATGTTAATTCAACCGCACCATATTGTTTGAATAGCGTTGTCGAGGGATATCATATATCATCATATATCTCTAATTTTCCTCTGAAATTGTATAAGTATCACAAGTATTTTGTAAATGGGAGTACAGTGTGAAGAGGGGAAGATGGTTGTTGAATCAGTAAACCTCATCCTTGTGTCACAAGGTGCAAGTTACGCTCTCCACATGAAGGATATATTCAGGGTATGGAAGAGAAGGAGACACTTGTGCTTCGTGATTGCCAGAAGCAACTTTTCCCATCAGCGCCTAGCAACCCCGGAGCTTGTTATGCGAACGTTGAAGCATGTTACACCAGATGCTGCATATTGGCTCACCTAATCCTCACACTCCCGACTCGGACCCATGTCTCCCGTGTCTTCTTCACTCGCCTCTCATTCTGGACGGCTCAGCTGTGCAAATCATTTGTTTCCATTTACGTTTCATCGCTTTATCGGAATTAATTCCGTAAAAGCTGAGAATTTTCTTTAGGATTTTTATACTGTAAATTACTACTCGCATTCACACACACACACAAGTGAATACTCCTTTCTAGTATGGATAATTCCTAAATAAATTTTCAAGGAGTACCAATGGAAATTGCTGAAAGTAAATACTTTTCTTCTCCCTCCATCATCTAAATAGGATTTTTCTAGTTGATGGTCATATACCTAAGTGTTGGCAATTTCAATGAATGTCCTCACGACTAAAGAAAAGTATATCTCACTGAGGGCTTCTTCTCGAGAAGTAACATGTATGCAAATGAGTATAGAAGATTTAGAACTAAGTTTGAATAGCATAGTATTGTTAGTAGAAACACTTTTAAAAGGTATGAAAAACATTCTTAAAATATTTCTTAGAAAATTCTAACATTAAAAAAGCTGCTCAAGTACTAAAATTTTGATAATCACAGAATTGTAAAAAACTTCTTGAAATTTTATCAGTTATTAACAATAAGCTCTATGGAGGCGCTTTAAAATTTTTCAAGACCATAACAGAGATGTTTGAAACCGGTAAAATTGATAAATAAAATGGATGCGGCAATAAAAAAAATTTATTTAGGTATGAAAAATTCCAATATTTCTATAACAAAATCTCTTCAACCAGAATCGGTAACCGTATGGGCAGCTTTGTCCGTAAAAGGACTTTACCTATATTTCTTCGAACCAACAGCCACTAGGAATAGTTATAGAGAGGAAGAGTTATAGAGATGGAGTGATTGGTTTAGGATACCCTAGATTTGCTCATGAAGGAATTGAGTGGCCACCATACTCCCCTGATTTGAACACCTGTGACTTTCTCTTATGGAGTTGCAGTGAAGATCACTGTTATTTCAAAAATCCAAAAATCCAAAAACAATAAAAGAATTGATGAAGCTATATTTAATAGCTCTACAAAACTTTATTTAATATTTCATCTGTTTTATTCATCTAAAGTTTTGTAAGGTTTTCAACAAATAATTGTTTTTTACTGTATTGTTTACGTAGAAAATTAAATGTTCTAATGCTTGCCTGAACAAAATTTTAAGGTGGGTTGTGGGCAGCTTACCCGATCGCTTCCTAAGCGGACTTTAATAGCCTGGAATCGTCAATAACAGCGGAAAGTTTTCAGCCGGAACCCGACAAATCAAGAATCTTTTGTTTTTTTTTTACTATTGAGGTTTTTTTAAATCTTTTGAAATACATTGAAATTGCTTGAATCCCCTTAAATTCCATTGAAATAGTGTTAATTTTTATTTCTAACCATTTAATATATTTACAATTCCCTGAAATCTTTTAAAATCCCTTGATGTCTGTTGAAATCGATTGGTCATCCCTTCGACCGATAGTTATTCAAAAGATTAAGTTTTTTCGCCATAATTTTTTCCAGTATCAGACAAGAAGTACTACAGAGAATTTATACAAAAAAAGAAGGGAAAGCTCAGACTTCTAGTTCAAAGCGTGCATTCAAAGTTACTCTGCGTGAATACTTAATCTCGCAATAGCTCGACGCCTTTCCTTGGGGATAATGTCTTCTTTGTAACTGTAGTAGGTATGAACTGGATGTCGACCCATCTTACGATCAGAAAATGGCTAATGAGTAGCAAATCCTTCTCTTTTGCTTCCGTGAGGCAAAGTCGCATTCATGTGTCTCTTATCATTCGTCATTTTCATTTCCATCTTACTCAAACCCTTTTAAGTGGTTCTTTAGAAGTTGAGCTTGAATTTGAAGACTTGAAGTTGAAAAATTAATTTTTCCTAAATTACAAATAATCATAACTTCCTTAATATTCAATTAAATGCATTAATCTTATAGGTCAAAGGATTTCTCTTGACAAATGGTACTTATCTTCTCTTTAGGTGCATAAGCTTTGAATATTTATTAATTATTCACACGGCCAAGACGCTTCGATTGACTTATTGATAAACATTCCATGAACTTTTATCAAAAAATTGTTTCTCATATAAACAAAATTAAAATATTTAAATAACTTTTAGTTTGTTAGTTTCCTCTTTAATTCATATTTCAAAATAATTATATTTAAGAAAAAGCAAAAGTATCTTATATGCCCTTAACTCTGCGTTTACAGACTGGGTTTTTTAAGGCACAAACGAATTTTCAAACTGGAATATCTTGTCTTTGGGAATATATGAAAGTTCGGTTCCCTCATCTAAAAAATCTAGGTAGTAATAGGGTCAGGTCCTGTGAGGGGCGCTGCAGTTCGCCCGTTAACCTTTAAGCGGTGCAAGGTCAAAATGCGTATCGGGACATAAAAGACCTAGTCTGTAAAGCCGGTTAGTGTTTCCACGATTTAGTGAATATAAATTACACAGCCGCACAACAGTAATTCTACAACCGAAGCAATCCACTATACCTATACGTTTTTAGGGTCGCTGAATTCGAATCCGGGGTCAGTTTAACCCAATCAGGTCAGGATCAAGGTCAAGTAAATGTGAAAGCATTGAATCGGCATGGACCACTTCTATAAGACGTTTTTGAGATGGCTGAATTCGAATGCGAGGTTATTTCATTCCATGAGGTCAGAATTAAGGCCATGCCATGGTCAAAAAGAGAAAAAATCATTGAATCGGAGGAAACCACTCTTCTAAAACATTTCTAGGTTAGTTAAATCTAAATCTAGGGTCATTTTCACCCCACCAGGTAAGGATTTGAGTCAAACGAATTTTCTCAAGCAGAGTTTTGTTACAATTTTTGAATCGTAAGATCTTTTGAGGATAAAAAGTTTAGATATCACAAAAAACAGTGTATGTAAGAATAATAGCCGATATTCATTGTAACGACTCAACAATTGCAACAAAACTCTGTTTGCACAAATTCTTTTGACTCTGATCCTCACCTGGTGGGGTTAAAATGACCCTAAATTCGGATTTAGCGACCCTAGAAACAGTTTCAAAGAATGGTTTTCTCCGATTCAATGATTTTTTCTCGTTTTGACCTTGGAGTAGGATTGATCCTGACCTCATGAGGTGGAACAAACACCGCATTCGAATTTAACAGAAACAAAAACGTCTTAGAGGAGTGCTTTTCTCCGATCTAATGGTTTTCTCATTTTGACCTACACTTGACCTTCATCCTGACCTGATGGGGTCAAGCTGATTCCAGATTCGGATTCAGCAGGCGCAAAACAGAGTTCATAGGATGGTGAAACGCAAACGGTGCTATTGTTGCTATCAACAAGCTGAGAAAAAAATAATTTACTGTTGTGCGTCCTGCAGTAATAAGGCAGTGTGCGTAACTATTCTTCTTCTGAATTCCATTTTTTTAATCGGTCCTATTATGAAGAAACTACGTTATTTATTATAGAAAAAATCTATTTTGCACAATTTTAAGAGTTTTTTTTGCCTTATATAAGAAGCACGGGGTAATGATTTTTTTCAAATTGAAAATAGATTCTTGAACCACCCTAGCCAATAGATAGTTTGTTCAGATTCTGAAAAGGGCTGTTCATATTGTATATTTATAACATTAGTCATAACGAGTGATTAATGACTGCCTTTGCACTAGACCAATCTTGTTTGTTCATTGTTTTGATTCATGCCAAGCACGCTCTGTTATGTCGTCGCGTAGTCGAGAGGTGTACCGTACATGTCATCACATCTGTATACGTAGTGCAACTTGAGGTTCTCAGGAGCTTACGAAGTAGTGTGTCTCTTAATCTAAGCACGTGCACTTGACTACTTGCGAATCCATAAAGTGCAGCAAACTTACTAACCTCCTATGTGGAGACTCAGAACAGCGAAACTTGCAGCTCTAGGATATTATAGTTACAATGTTGATATCAGAATCTTAGAACCTTAGGATTTGGTTTCGACTAGTTCCGGAACACATCCGAAACAATCACTCTCTTTATAAATTAACTAGGCAAATTCAAAGCTTTTGACGATGATCATGTTTACTCTACGTAGTTTGAATAGAAAACTAATTTTCCTTTAGACGGTATCAAGCTTAGTAAAATAAATTATAGTGTAAATAATTAGAAAACTAAATTTACAGCTAAACTTTTTTTGAATTGAAAAAAGAGAGCATATTTTGTAGAAAATTCTGTACATCCTGTAAAACGAAATAAAATAGTATTTTCAATGGATATATGGTATTAGAATTTTTATATCTTGAAATTTCACTAATTATTCGTACTATGACGATGATAAAATATAATTTTTTTCTAAAAAAAAAAAGATAATTAATATTTCGGGGCTCTACCGGGATAAACATATACTTTGCTAGCTTCTCAAAGGAACATCATGATCCCCTATAAACATAAATTAAATGAATATGAAAACTTCTGTTAGAAATTGGAGACTAGCCTTCAACGAATGGAGGTATTATAGAGATTACAAGGGCCATGTCGACCTAGCCTTTGAATGGCTGGATTGGATACAACAAATTGGCAGATATTTTATCACAGCGTCATAGCTCTCTGGGTTTACAGGGAGAATATTAGAGGTCTAAGGAGGTGTTGCACTTTATTTAAAGTCTCACTCGAAAAGTTAGGATGGATTTTTTAATCCCAAATCAAGGTTCTTCTACACCCTAACCAAGAAGGAGGTCCAAAACTTTAGTTTAGATGCACGAGTCGGAAACGTGAGGGGCTGGAAAGTATCTGACATAGTAAAATTTCCTACAAGGAATGGAACGATTGATGAGCTGAAGCTGGTGACCTGTTCAAAAATAACTGCCCAACATGCACAGTTAGATCTGCATAAGGGGCTTAGTGGTAGAATAATCACCTGGAAATCCATTGAAACAAGACAAGGATACAACAGGGAATGCCAAATTAAGGAGGCTTCAGACTGGGTCCTCTAGGGAGGCCGAGAAGCAGAACAAGAAAAAATAAGAAAACATCAGCAGGAAGGGTGGGTAAAAATCGGTGAAGAAGTAAGCATCATTTCCAAGAGGAGCGTACCCACAAGATCTTAGAGACAAAGCGAGAGGCTCTTATAGGGTACATCATGCTAATTTTAAGCTTGAGTTGGACAATCCTCAGTGATAGCTCAGTTAACGACATTCGAGGCTTTCTAAGGAGATCAGGAATAATGAGCTAGATAACATTTCAGTAAGGATAATTGGCGTTGTGGCTGTATTTAGAGTGGGACTGCACCACTATAATATTATCTACGACTTTATCGTCTGGACTCGCAAACTTTTTATAGTTCATAACTCAGACTTTTCAAAAATGAAACCCTTTTCATAATCTCCATCTATATCCTCTTTCTCTATCACTGGCGTAAAATGATCCACCTTTTATTCGAACATAAAGGAAGCGAAAGGCACTTCCGAACAGATTTCACGGCACACTTTTTCTATGTCCTCAATTCCTCCTCGATTTTAAAGCCCTTTACTTGTCGAGCCGTAAAAGTTTTTATTCATTGACACTAGCCAGCATATGTTTCCAAGTAAAAATTTGAATAATATTCGTGCCAGTAATGTGTTAAAATATTTTGATATTTTAAACCCGTTGGTAAGTAAACAAAAATCTTAACGGTGATTAGAATATGTTACATCCTATTATGATTGCATGAATGTTGAAGTAGTTATATTAAATACGTTATAGTGCCTCGTTCCTGCTCTGGTTTTACCTATTTCTTTGCCCCGTCTTGAGAACTCTTGCACAACCTTCCACTTAGCCTGGCCCTAGCTTGTATTTTTTATTGACGCGAGGCAGAACCCAACCAGACTAAGATTTCCAAAAATGCTGGTAGATTTTAGCCATTGACAATCTTTGAACCTCTTGAAATAAAGGTCTACGAATTAAAGTTTGTGCGTACTGAGATTTTAATTTTATCGAAAAAATTATTATAGATGCACCAATGTTGGTATTCAGTACAGCATCCCATGTTTCCTATTCAGTTGCTTGCGTTCCGAAACTGACCAGATGTCAATATTGGAATTCAATAGAATGCGTAATGTTGTAATGTGAATACTGCATCTTCTGGCAAGATCAGAAATGTATGTTGGTTTTGACAAATGCAATCGCTATTTTCATTAACAAACAATAGAACTAATAAAGTGGATAAAAAAAACATTAAACAGGAGTTTCAATGAGCAATAATTTGGAGAAGATCTGTATCCTTTCTGGTCATTATTCTTGACAATTTTATAGTAAGCATAAAAATATGCAGATTTAATATTTTAGAGCTCACCCTATGATATTTATATGAGATAATCACTGTAAAAAATGTTATGACCCACGATATGCGGAAGGTAGAGTGACTTGGAGACTCAGAAAGAGAGGAGGAGGTTTAGCTCCTAAAAATATTATTGCCAGTGACTATTAGTCATAGAATGCTCCTAGTCGTTACTAATTTCATCACGAATAATGTGAAATATTTGACTACAAATACTTCTTGACAGCGGAAATTTGAATAATGCATCATATATTGTAACCAGTGGTGCTTGTTATTTCTTCAGGAAAGCTTACAAAAAATATCAATATTTCATATCAACTAAAGTACCTAAAGTTTAACATCAATCACAAAAGGAACTCTTTCGTTGAAAAAACAAGCATTCGGAACAGTGCGCGGAGCATGGCAAATTTATATAAAACGCTTTTTTCCTTCTCTAGTGCCATTCTCTATCGCGAGTGCCTCATGAATATCCTGTACATAAATTTTCTTGGGAGCATTCGAAATATTACTGGACCTGGCATTGCAAAGAGGACGAAGAAGTAGAAGAACCGCGAACAAAGGCAAGGCAAAAAATATCGGACCGTGCGCCCGAGAGAATTCTCACGAATTTTCCAGCGAGGCCGAGAAATGTACTGGGCACATGGAACAGATATAGGATAACAAACTTGTACAGAGATATAGGTACTCGGAAGTAATTTCTGAGTATCTCGTTTATCGCAGTAATGAATTATTAACGTATGCTCGTGATAAAAAACTAAGAAATAATTGAATTTTATTTTATCTTCTGCACAATAAATTTTGCAGATATTGCGAATATATTTGATAAAGTATACGGCAGTAGCAGTCTTATACGTTTTTTTCATGTTAGCTTTTCATAATAAAAAACAATAGGGTAAATTCATTCCAGCCTATCCCTCTTTATTTATCAATTATATAAAAGGATTTTCAAACGTATCTCGATTATCTTCCGATTTTAAACGATAAAAAACCATATAACCACCACCACCACTCGATATGTTGCACACAACAGCTGGATATGCTTTTCCTACTTTTCAAAGGTACTCTCGCATTCGTTAGAATCACAATAGTTCATTTAATCATTTAATGTTTACATGAGAACGTCTTTCTATTGACCTCGATAAAATATCGTTATAGGGATATGAAAAGATAGATATTCCACCACATGGCTTAGGTACACAACTATAGATTCTTGAGGAGGTAAATTATACCTTCAAAAGAAGGACATCCTTTTCCTACAACAATACAGTAAACGATTTCCACATAAGTTCCTAGAATAGGAGTAAAAGGAAAACTTCCTTTTCCTTTTTATTCATAGCCAGCATCATACTAACACTAAAATACAGGCCCGCAAGGATTATTAACACATTTATCAGTAATGTATTTTAAGTCGTAAAGTATTTAACATTGCCAAAAATCTAACAAAAATTGAATTTAACATAATCGCGACACAGAAATTTGGTTCCATTAGAAGAAATCTTTCAAAAGAAATTCAATATTTTCCATCCAATGAATTATATTCTGAAAAGGCACGATTGTTCAATATTGTACGTACTCACTGAGCGGTAAGTCATACATTGATCAAACTACATTGAGGCAAACTATTTCTAAAGGCCACGCTTGTCTATTTCAGGACTGGTTTCCCATAATCGTTGGAATTCTCTAGTTTGATGCTGTAGATGTGATTCACCCAAGTAGTCCAACTAGGAATCTCTGCGTTAATTGCCACCCTAAAGTGCGACCATTTGAATCATTGTGGAATATGAACGTACACGTCTGCATGCAGTAACTATGCATTATTGTATCATATAGAGCTAATTCACTGGGTATGACTGAAGAGACTTAGCCTCTCACAATCATAATGACGATTTTCATGTCTATATAGACGTGGTAAAAAAAACTCTTTACCATATAGTTTAGTGCTCGATTGATCATGGTCATTTCGAACCATTCTTAAAATACGGGGGGGGGAGCTATGAGATCTCGCGCTGGTTGCAAACTATTAACTAAGTTCTGATGGGTATAACTGTCAGTTAAAGTATTGTACGTGTTAAATACATTTCATATTTCATGATCTATGTTAGATTTAACAAAATTCAAATTCGGGTTTTCAATCCAAAGAGACGATTAGCTTTAAGATCATTTGTCAATCATGATCATGATATTATAATAATATAATAATATAACTGTTGTTGAAATAATGAAGGGGCTAGTCTGGATGAACGAGAGTATAAGTATTAATCATACGTACTAAAGTAATGAAATGATAGTTGAGCTAATCCTTCATCTTAGATCGCGAGTCCACTAACACAATTCACTTGATCACACACACATAAAAATATTTAGAAATTTTTGAAAAATTAGAACATATATGGGCTCCGGAAGCTATGATTATGGTCGTTCTCAAAACAAACGATCCCGATACACCTGGAGGTATATTCGTCACTTCCCACAACACCAGAAGACGATCGAGTTAGCAAATCGTTATCAAAAGATTTAGAACTGATAATCCTTTATAAGTGCACAATCACTGAAGTTAAATCACTCAGAAATATGAATTTAGAACTTGGAAATATTCGCGACTTTTCACTTTGGCTTTTATGCGACTTCTCTACTCGATAGTCAAAACAGAACTGAATTAATTAAATGAGTATCATTATTTGTCGGATATAAGCTCACACACACACAACACATGGTAATTACGATAAGACGACAATACTCGAAGCCTTGAATATCAATGCCAGACCCTTCGAAACATAAACAAAATTTAATCTCTCTTTCTAAAGTAATTTCCCTAATTGCGAAAGTAATAATAAATTCCGATCTCGTCAAGACTCGACAAAAACAAATCCAGGCTCGATTCAAGGAGCGAATTGTCAATAATAATAAATACTACAGAAATTCACAATTAATCCACTTCCAAATCTCAAGAATAAATTAGGCCGACAATTTATTTTAAAAATATGAATAAATTATAAACAATCACAATCATTAAACCACTGACCTTCTCACTTTGACCAATAAAAAGCTTTTGACCCTATATTCGATGAACCTAAATAAACAATTTCTTTGATAGAATTTTACACTTTTCGATAAGCTATATAGAATTTAATTTCCTACTCTCTACACACTTGCGCGTCATCAACGAAAACAACAGAGTATACAATTAAGGATGAGGGGTATACAGGATAGGAAGAGAAGCGTCTTTCCCTGCTTCCTATAGGCGTCGCGAGCTACGTAGTTGCGCTGCTTGTTTACGTCGTAAAAATTCTAAGAATTTTATCACGGTAACTTTAGACCATTCCCGAAAAGTGAGTTACCGTTAGAGTTGAGAATATTTATTATAAATGTATATGTTCGTTAGCCTAATTAAATCCGATTCATAACGATGGACAGGCTTCAATGCATGTGTCGATAGGTAAAAATTTCAAACTACACTCAGGGCAGGGAAATACACCAGTCACCGAGCTTCTTACAATTGACTACTATAAGAGTCCGTGCGTATTAGACTTTGTATCCCCCTCCCCCAATTGACAAGAATTTAAAAAGAGTCAAATTTCCGTCACTCTCAATTATTTTAATTCAAGTCCAATCGATTATTTCTAGAAGAGCAAAACCCTACTTTTCCTAATACTTATTTTAAAATGTATTGTTCGAATATCAAATGAGCATTAGACATAATTTACATTTTTTGCAATGGCCGTTTATCATAATATTTATTTTGGAGAATCACAATTTCTTCTCTTTAGTAACCGTTTGTTGCCTCCCACCCACGGTCATCTGTCTATCAGGTGATCTATCCACTAATTTATATTTAAAAAACTCTAAACATTTTTGAATATTATTGAAATATTATCGACCTTATTCTAATTATTCAACTTCTTGGTTGTCATTTATTATCAAAACAGCTTACGAATTTATCCGAATACAATCGTTCCAGCGTTAAATTTTCATTAAAGCGATTAACTGGAGAAACGTTTGAAAATACTAGAAAAGAAGTCGCCGCTAAAGCAACGGCAGACGACTAATTCGCATTTCGAAAAATCCTTCCTTCGAGGAATGCAATCCGCTTAGAGCTACTCATTGTTCACTGATTCCACCCTGATAACTTCCGTTTTCCGCCCCAGCGAATAATAGCCTCAAATATGATAGTAATTTTACAATTATCTTTTTATATTCGAAAATTTGATAGAAAAAATAATATGAAAAATACACATACAAATATAGATACATCCACGAAAAGGGTCATTCTTCTGTCACCACACGGAGAAAATATGGTCGTCAAACTTGTGTTTCTGTATAAAGTTGCGATACAAGAACAAGATGGAGATTTTTTCACTCTTTTGTAGTTATCAGTGAAATATAGAAAATGGTGAAAAAACATAACAAATCGGTAAACTTTGATAATGTAAT
>JAUESI010000002.1:5885158-5901838 GCA_032275145.1 Synergus laeviventris
AGTACAAGTTTGCATACCAATTCACATCAATCGCGCGCGGCGCCAATAAACGAATTTCCAAAATATTTGAAATAAATCCCTTGCCAAGGAACGAAGCACTACATATTTATAGTGGTAATCCCTGGTGAATTACTGTTTGGGCCCAACATCTGCCAGCGTGTCAAATTTTCAACGCTGATCTCGGACCCAAGCACAGCTTCGTTTAGACTCTCTCCCTCTCTTAATGAATCAGAAATTTTCCTTTTGCTTGCTATTTTTTAAATTCTGATCAAATTCCCTGAATATGTGGGTAATGCACGGTATGTTTCATTAAAGAGGGAAATTTTTAAATTATCGAAAATACGTAGAGAATTCCCTACTAGGTTTATTTAAAAATATATGTTTTAGGTAGTTTATATATAGAGTAAGTAAATTTTTAAGATCAGATCGTTTTGAAATGATGCTATTTTCTTTACATTTCTGTGTTTCAGAAAATTAATTTTTTTACACAGAATATTAATTACCACAGAAATAGCCCCGAAAATTAATTGAATTTTGCTTATTTCAAGCTGAAAATATGATGGAAAGTGTAATTAGGAGCAGGGTCGTATTCGCAAGGATACAAGTTTTTCATACTGGCGAAAATTTATACAGAAATATCACTTAATTACCAGATTTAGTCATCCAATAACAATTTATGAGTGCTTAAACAAATTTATTTAATAAGTGCACTGTTTGCTTGTTTTTAAAGATTAAAACTTGGAGATTGCAACGTAATTATCAGTGTAAAATGATAATGGTTTTAATAAACATAATTAACTAATGCATCATTTAGCTATTTCTAAAGTTAAAATGCTTGTTAATTATAATTTTGTGGACAAATATTTGTCCTCTCATATAATTGTAGGTTAATTTTAAGTATCCACAAAAAAGCCTAATTTTTTTTAACAATAGCAATTGTTGATTATCATCTAGGGTACTCTAAGTGGCCATAAATACAATATTTGCACTTCAAAATTTTACCTCTAAAACCAATAAAACAGTGCACTTATTAATTACATTTCTTTAAACAATCATGAATTATAATAATATAATTGTTGATTAATGTAGTAAAAAAAATTGATTTATTTCATTGCAAATACCTGCCGTGGATAATTTTTTATAAAATTTATTTATAGATTTACGAATTATTTATTGTCTTTAATGAATTCAGTTAGAAACTATTTTTTCTACAAATTGTTCAAAAGTCGAAATCAATTGAAAAATCAGTGCCAATCCATGTGAATCTATTTTCACTCACTTATTTGCTTATAAAAAATTCAAACCGACCATGAGAGATTTAAGCAGAATTTTATTAGTTTTAATGTCGAAATTGGATGAGAAACGGTTCCTGATTATCAATTTGTCCACAGAAATTTTTCTTCCCCCAGTGTGCAGCGTTAGATAACAAGATTTTGCAAAGCGTTTATAGCTCTGTATCGAAACCAAAGGGGATCATTTCGAAGCTCATTATTAATTTGGAATACTAAAGCCGTATCACTTAAAGTCTATATACTCAAATATAATGTTATTTTTTTCATATTTTTTAAAGTATAATAGATTAGTAGCCGAAAATGTTTGTCACAGATATTTGTTATCACTCTGGAAGGAAACTCTGAGCTGTTGTAAAATTACACTCCATATCTCGATAACAATTACTCTTTTAGTTCTGTAAGTTTGCTTACACTACAGGGCCATTATTGTACTCCCTATCGTATTTTCCATTAGCCCCGAGCTACTCATTTCTGCAAGCTTGAACTTAGCCGAGGTACGTTACTTTGAGTATATGTTTGGAGGACGTGATACCCCGTAGAGGTAGCCGCATGTAGAAACTTATGTCTTCAGATCCTCTGACAACTTTGTTATCTATTGACTAATCGAGAGGGTCCAGTAGATAAATGAAACCCATGCGAATTTTTATCTTTCTAATGATCATTCTGATATCTACAACTAGATTACACCATATATTCGTCAATTTTTGCATTATTGGGTACTGGCAAAATATTTTTATCAAAAAAATGAATTTTTAGAAACAACGTAGAATTTAAAAAAAGCTACATTTAAATAGAATGAGTATTTATATGCTAAATCAATTTCAAAGTATATTATGTTAACATGTTATTCATGAGCAATGCATAGGTACTCTCCACATTTTAATTTGTAGTAAATAAACGCCCTGGTAGAAAATTTTTTTAAATTTCGGTATCACAGTTGCTTGAAAATACAAATTTTTCGATCAGCAAAAAACTTTTGGTAAAATGAGCTAATAAAAATTGAATTTATTATATTATTATGGTAACTTAGAATTAAATGTTAAAAAAGTTATAAAGATTCTATTAACGGTAGGCTTAGATGGAAATAAAATTCAATAAAGAAAGAAATGAATAACGAGATTATTTTATTAATTATCCCTTTCATCAGTTGCTTTATAATGCATTTTCTCCAATTGGAAAACATACCCCGCCCACTTGGATAACTGACCCCGTACTCTGGGCAAGTTGGAAAATTCGCCACCTCTTTCAAAAATATTCTGCCATTTTTTCAATAGTTAATACAACCGCTTGAAATAATTCTCGGAGATAACACAGGACTCTACAATTTGAACAAGGATGCGATTTGCATACAACCTTAATCTCAAATCGATAAATAGGACAGAAAATGAAAAAGAGTTGTCGAAACTAAAATCCTCCTATAATGAAGAATGGTTTCCACTATTGTGGTACTATACTATATCTTTTACTAGGAGATGATACGTCATTATCCACGGAAATTAGAAAAATGCGCGTCGGGCGGTTGCTAGGACGGAAACAGAGAAAGACAGAAAAGAGCGCATCCGGCGAAAAGTAGTATAAGGAGACGTATCTAAAACTGGTTAACCCGACTTGGATTGATCACAGTTTCCGGAATAATTAGTCTACAAAGTATAGGGACTAGAGCCATCCACAGTGGCTACGTTCTACCTACCACCATCATCACCATCACATCATAGCTGAGCAGCACGAATCGCCGAGTATAAACTCCCTCCTTCATGCGCGTCTAAGGCAGGGTCTGTCTATATTGCCTTACTGAGGAGTCCAATGGCAAACCCGAGAGGAAACGCTGAAAGGAAACCAAGACGGCATTCGCCGTCACCCAATAGCTTGTCGCTACAAAAGCTGGATCTCTGTGGCCATATCGCATATTGTTAATAGAAACTCGTCTGAGGGAGTGGAAATCGTGTGACTTAGTAGACTAATTATACTACTTGTTGGCATCCGGCCGAAAGTTTCGATTTTGGGATCGAAGGAATCACGAATTCGGAGCTCGATACCCTTCGATGACAAGACGAAAATCGCGATGAAACTCGAAACCAGGAGGATGGCGGATCAATGTTCTACAATAACCCTTGACCACGAGGTGAACGTGTAGAACCATAGATCGAAAGGGTCGCTGAACAAGGGTCGACTATCCCGGGTTGTGGGGTGAGGATTACGATGATCTACAACACTGAAAAGAAGCCCCGATGACGTCTAAGATTCCTACGAACCTTGGACGATCCTACAAATTGGCGAGGCTGATGGACCTGCAGCTTTCAACTGATACCAAATCGCTGCGAGAAAGGGAAGGAACTAAGAAAGAACGAAAGCTTAAATTGAATTTTAAAAACACACTAATTTATTATCATAAAAGGAAATAAAACAAGTGACAACTAATTGTAATAGAAAATGAACGCGCAACAACAGATTGTAAATCGGAGATCGTTACCGAACTTTGCTCGCTGAGCGACTGACTCGGTCCGAAGTGCGAATTGGCCAGACCGCCGCGCCGTGATTACAGGGAGCTTCCTGATTCTCCTACAGAAAATTATTATTATTCGTCTTTTTATATAGCTAGTACGCAATTGTTTTCAACAAATGGCATTTGTTATAGTCGGTTCAGCTCCGAGCACGTGATAGCGCGCCGTCTCTTCCGAGTGCACGTCGCTATGCCGTGCAAAGCGGCGTGCACTATATTTCAATATAGTCAATAATCGTAAACTAGTGCGGAAAAGCCATAATAAAAAAGTTCTTATGCTACTTTTTATCCCGATATTCCTTGATGCAGTTTTGTGAAATGAAAGAGGCTTTATTATGAAACTAACGGGAAAGCTTCTCGTAACCCAGTTGCAAAAAAATTTAAACTTTAAATATTATATAAGCAAATAGTACCATTCAATAAATTTTTTTAACGCACATATTTGAAACTATATGTTCTAAAATCATTAATGACTCTTAAACAAATAGCTCAGATTGAATTTCAAGCTGAAAGTTTCGCCATAGTTTTTATTACAAGTTTTGTTTAAAACTTTCTTTCATCAGACTAACTATTTTATGAATAACGAATAATAAGGCGCATACGAAAATCTCTTTTGTGCTTTATTCTGGTACGAAGGAGTGTCCTTTATCATCTGTGCTTGATTTATTACCGAATGAATTGGCGAAACAACACAGCTTATTAAAGTAGATAATACCGTCATACATTTTACAAAATTCGACCTTGGTACTTTAAACTCTTTATAAATTAATTATGTCTAAACATTCAGGCTCTTTAAATAATTCAAAAAATAAACATAGTTTCTGTGGTTTAAAGAATTTAATTTGTACACTCGATACGCTTGTTGTACAAGATAATTAAGGAGAATCGTACATCCATTCGATCCTAGATTGTAAAGATAGCTGAAGAACGTGAGTCGAACATATATGCTAGTGGTACTTAAAATTCATGGAGTCCTCTAAATAGCCAATTTGGGTCATACGCGGTATGTCGTCGTCAGATGCAAGACTTTAATGAAAATGTTTCAAAATTCAGTGTTCGTTCCATTCTTTATCATAGGAATTAGAATTCTCATGTGGACTGCATAACATATCAACAAAGATGGGCGGAATTATTTCGCGTTTCTAGTATACTCTGTTGCCATGATTATCATTAAATTAATCTGATGAGCAGACTTCTCATTGTCGCCATTCAAGAAACATAAAAAAAGGGAAGAATATCATATTTTTTTTATTAATTATTAGTTATGCACAGTGAGTTTTTTAATTTGAGACATTGAAATGTCTTAAGCAAAAAGGTATCGTTTGGAAAAAATGTCAGCAGTAAAAACTTGTTATTTTTTAGTTTAATATAACATATTAATTTTTAAAATAGAACCTGAATCTGCAATAAAAAACAGGTTATAGGGTATAGGATCTGGAGCATATTATCTAGGATGTGTGTGTGCATCTGAAATTTTAAAATTATACAATATCCAATTAGGTCTCGAAAACGACCTTCCTTCCAACTAGTCAAAATATATAGCCTATGACCTTGAAATCCAGATCCTAATCTCTAGTTTCATTTAAAATAAGTGATAAAAATCTATATTATCATTTAAATTTGCAATTAATTTTGACTACCTATCAATTTTTCTAGAGCAAAAATCAAAGTATTAACTCACATGCAAACGAAAAATCTTTAAATTCGATCCTTATTCACAAAATATAAATATAAAATAAAATCAATAATTTGTTACTTTTTAATTTTTACTTATATACTTTATGTAAATGGGGGATTTTTTTTCAAGTGTGCCAACTTTCGAAACCGATGCGATGTCTGGTCTTCTATTGGAAAACTTCAATTGCAGAAATTTTCTTCAGTCACGGAATGCGACTACTTCCCAGAAGAGAAGAAACGAAAATTAGAAAACAAAGTAAAAAAACTGTTACTAAAAAAACGAAAGGCGGAAAGAAAGGCAGATAGAAGACCAGACATTGGCATAAAAAAATCTCCGCGCTTTAGTTTTACCCAATCCATAAAACCACTTTTTTGACCCGACCTCTTATTCAATAATTTGATTTTCTAAAATTCAAAATTTTTTCAAAATTTGTCAGTGAACGTAATGCAGACATTTAAATAATCTACTATAAAATATTATTACTTTTTGTAAAAACAATACAGTGAGGCCCACTTTCTAATCTACATAGTTTTATAGGAAAAAACCTAAGCTTTCTTTTAAGACCAAAAGAAAAAAAAAATATCGATTTTGGAGAGAAAAAGTCAAATTTACTTTTGACCTTCATTTTTGAAGGTAAAATATTTATTTTTGGAAAAAATGCATAGGACTAATCGAAAGAGCGTGAAAAAATGTATCGAGAATGTATTAGATAACATTTTTTTCATGTCTATTACAAGAATTAAAAATCGCTGAAATACATGATATTCGCGAAAATCCGAAAACTTTCACCCCTCCCAACTCGACTAGTTTTTGACCGATCTCATTCAAAATTTGGTGTGATAACTACTACCCAATACGACTAAACGTTGTGCAAGTTTGAGCCTGCTTCAATGATATCGGTTTCGAAAGTGGATACACTTGAGAAAAAATCCCCCAAATAAGGATAACAAAAAATGTCCGTCTAAGAGTTTATTTAAATTTCTAAATTATTCTCCCCCAGGAAGTCATATATAGTGATGCTCTGAAACGCGGCGTACCAAGGCAGCTTATAGACTGGATTCAGAGTATGCTGCAGTACAGGCGCTTCTCGATGGAATGAGAAGGCAGTAGGATCGGAGAAACGGCATTCAGGAACTGCCTACAGGGGGGTGTTTTATCGCCCATTATATGGTGCTTGGTCGTGGATGACCTCCTTAGAGATCTAAACAATCAGAGTTTTTACGCTCGAGGCTATGAGGACGACTTCATGATCCTGAATAGGGGGGCCCAACTAGATACTTTGATGGGCCTTACGAGGTCGGATCTTCGCATTGTGGAGTTCTGGTACATGGCATCAGGACTGACGGTGAATCGGGAGAAGACTGATGTGATAGTCCTCACAAGATAATATAAGGTGGCTGAGGTAAGGGGCCCCTTATTTTTCAAAAGAAGACTCCAAATGGCCCAGTCAGTAAAATATCGGAGAACCATGCTGGATAAGAAACTGAACTAGGCGGAGAATTTGGTAGCGCAGTGCAGAAGGCTTATGAGGACTTTTGGGAGAATTTGAGGTCTCGGGCTCTGAGGATGATCGCTTGGCTGTACTCAACAGTTTTAAAATCAAGGTTACTCTGGTAGTCACGATGCCAGTTCAAGCCGATCCAAGCGGAGCCAAGCTGCCTGCAGCCGATCATATTTTGGGATTTAACCAGAACAATGAGGACTACGCCAACAGCGGCAGTTGGCATAATTATTTGGGAGGAGTGATAACTGCAGGGGCGGCATGTACGGTTGGATGTTTTGCTGCTGCGGATAAATAGTCCCAGGAGCCTAGACACATTAGGCTCCCAAGGGATATCGCTAATCTGCCAACTCTAGCGATGCCGCAAGAAAAAACAATAGTAAGATAAAGCTTCGAAAAACTCTTCCGGACATGCATCCCAGAAAGGGAAGCGTCGGAGAAAGTAGAGAGGAGGGCCCTCTTTCAAGGGGACATCTGGTACACAGATGGCTCTAAAGAGGACAAATAAGGGCACTGCCAGCCAGCAGCATTCAAGGTTTCTTAACGAGGACTGGAGTGAGGAGCTGGCTAGCGTCAGAGAATAAGGCAATGGCACAATAGGCACTAGTCTGAGCGCCGGAGGGGCACGTACCCGTCGAATTAATCAATCAAACAAATTAACATACTCGCCATGCTTTTAATTAAGTTTTATCACCTGTAAAGACAATTAATAACAAAATTATTATAAGACATTATATCTTATAAAAAGTAAATTATACCAACAACTACAGTTTTGCACAATTTATCACACGAGCTTTTATTGCTTCATAAACGGGTTTAGTGTCACTTTTAGCGACAAAATTCCCAGTTTGAGAGTATAGTTGAATGTAGCTGCTAAGTTGTCTTCCGTGTTTAATAACAAAATTTTGTGTGCCTGTTAACAAAATTTGAATTTTTTCTCACCTGATTCCGCCACGGGTGGTGTCGTAGTTCAGCATACGAGAACCATGCATCCACGTAACATAACCAGTAGGATTAGGGACCTTGCTGACAACGCACTTCAGCTCTATTGTGCTGCCTGCTTTGTAGAACTTGTCTCCTGCAGTTGCTCCGTGCTCGTCAACTATTTCCACCTTTGGAACTGAAATCAGAGGAAGTGAAAAATTCTTAATAACTTTCTGATACATTCGATTATTACAAGAAAATGTTTTCGACTCCTGTCTATATCCCTAAGGAATCCCTCACCAAAATTTAAAATAGCATATAGACATGACGCAGAAATTTATCCACTTAGCCTTATTTAAAATGGAATTCTGACGAGGCCGTGGGCGACATTTCCATGTTTAATAAAAATATTTTAATATAATAAGAAATTTATAGTGCAACAATATGGTAGTGACTTTAAGTGAATTCATGTGACTTTATATGAATTTAATGTTAAACCTGCAAAGCAAAATTGGACAGCTAGTGTTGAAATGTTCTTATGTTCAAACAAAAATGTCACCAATGTTCTATTCAAAACACTATATTTATTTTTACGTTAATAAACATTCGAGAGGTAAAGTTAGGTTACAATTCTGAAGTGATTTTCCATACAAGGATTAGAGACGATGGTCCGAAGGCGACTGCCTCTACTAAGGCCTTCCCAAAAGGTGTCTACCATTGCAGTACCTATAATGCTGTCTAAATTATAATTTAACAGGAAATTGTCAAAATGGGAAATTACTTTATGGAAGGTCCCACGGCCTTTTACAAAAAGGGTTTATAGGTCTCATTTGATCCCTAATCTGCCTACGTGACTATTACCTGGCGTGCCTGCTTAAGCCCGAACTCAGGTACCGGTCACTATAATTTTTGAATCTGCAGTACAAAGATTATGTAGTAAAAAGATTCTCGAAAATAGTCTGACAATATGGTACCTCAATAACTGAAACCTGAACATCTGTTGGATACTTAAAGTTTACAGTCCTTAATAATACTTACGAATCTGTTCAACATCTGAACATTCAAATTACTTCAGATACTTCAGGATGTTGAAGACAATTGAAGAGAATTCATCGAAATTCTTTAACTTTGGGAAATTTCACTGAATTAATGTCATTTGAAGTTATTTGAAGTCACTGGAAGACATCTAAAATTATTTTTAGTTGTTTTTAAGGGAATTTGAGTGATTTCAAAAGATTTTAAGCTATTTTAAGAGATTTTCAAGATTTGCAAGGGATTTTAACTGATTTTCAAGAATGTTAAGTAATTATGTATAAAGGTTTTTATGTCATTCCAAAGAAATTCAAATCGTGTAAAATAATTTATGGAATTTTAAATAATTTCAAAATATTTTCAGTTATTTTAAGGAATGGTGAAGGGTTTCTGTTCAAGTTAAACACTAAAAAACGGTCACAGATATTTTGAGGTGATATACGCCCAGGCGCATAGAGAATATGACATTGCTAACTCGGATCAAGATTAAATTTAAATAAATAAAATAAATATATTTTTAGGGTTTAAAATAACAAGGTAGAGTTTAGGACTTTTAAGAATAAGCTAAGTGGAAAAACCTTTACCACCGAAATTACGGCACATGACCGCGCGACGAAAGAATTTTCCACTTAACCCGTTAGCGTAGTAGAGGAGGGACGCATACGAGCGCGGCGACCACAAAAATGTATCTCGCGCATCCCTTCCTAGTGAGTCTTACCCTCACTACGCAATTCTCACAAGAACCGCAGATATAAAAAGCCATGCGCAACCGAAAATCGTCAGAAGGTTTTGGATTAGATTTCCGTTCCCGTCCTTCTCTGACTACTCGCTCCCGACTGAATATCCGTCGCAGGCTCTTTGATTTATATTTGTATTCGCCTCCGACTGGAAATCCATCGCAGGCTGCCAATCGTTTTCCTCTCGTCTCTAAGATCTCTACATTCATAGTGAGCCCTCTGGAGGCCATAAGTAAAATCATAGCGGCCGATCCGCATACAGTAGATACATATAGTTACATTGAGCGCGTCGCATGGACCTGCTATCGGCCGCCTTCATCGTTTGTACTTTATTCAAGGATTCAATAAAATTTGATCTATTTTAAAATGGTGAGTTTTGATTTTTTCAAAACCAATCTACAACTACAAAAATAAAGTCTCATGTTCACGAGACAAATGTATTTCTCCAGTTCCTGCATCTTGTTTGGATTCACTCTAACCTACGACACCAGGAACCGCGTACAACACGTTTCCCCTGGAGGTAAGGCGTTGGTTTTCTCGTGTCTTTTCTGACTCGAACGTCACTCACCATTTTGTTTCTTTCGGCCAATCATAGGGGAGGAACAGTAAGTAAAGACGCAATATCCGCCGCTTTACTTCTCATTATGCAAATCCTGGACAGATCTACAAAGAAACTGCTGAAACTCCAACTAGTTCGGTTCACCCGAGTATAGCAACAATTACTACTCCTCAATCATCAGTTACACACGTACAAGTGTCCATATCTGCTGAAGGAGTCAACCGATACAACGCTTATCTGACATCCGCGGGACGAATTGTACATCACAGTGGAAACTACTAGAAGAGGTCACGGATATTGTTGGGGCTTTCAATCCCCCTCCAGCTGAAGAAAATATCTCCGCGACCAGTTCGCCAAATTCGGAGCGAGATTATTTTCACCTAGAATCATTTCTCGAAGACTCTTTCCAACGGAATGACAACATTTTCTCTACACCTCTCCCTGCTCCTCTCTCAAATCCTTTCCCTATTTAACTTCCCCCATACTCTTTTACTTTCTCTCACTCTCCTACGCTACGTCCCTTCCACTTACTCTACATCCGCCGCTGAAGGGATCGTATCAGAGGTATTATATAGGATGAATAATAGACACTAGAGTCACAAAGTTCATCATTAAACACACAATCAGAATTTATTGTTAAATTCTTATAATTTCTTTTGCCTTATAAGAGAGGATATTATCACAAACTCTCACTATTAAAGTAACGTAAAAGAAAAGAAAACACGAAAAGTAAGAAGCACGAAGTTCGTGTATCTTCAATAAAACAGATTTCGATACTCGCCATGTAACAACGATACGTCTAGTGACGTATCGTATTAACAAGATAAGAGCGATACTTTAATGCGTTAGAGACAGAAGATCGACATAGGTCTCTCTAAAGTCACAATAGCGAGAAATGGTAAATGAGGTAGAAATGAGTAGCCTCGCTGAACAAAAGCTACAAGAAAACAAGCTCCTCGTCTCACATACTCTCATTTTAGACTCATTTTACTCTCTCACACAGTTTAAAAAATCTACCGACAGTAAATCCTCAACAGTTTCAAAGCATTACAATAGATTTCAAGTGTTTTTGAGTAATGTTAAGGAATAATATCGAAATTTTGGAGGCCGATTGAAACACATCATTCCAATTCAGAAATACCAATGTTGTATCGGCAATCATAAAAAAATCTAAAAACAGCTAATTCACTAAAGTAAACTTTATAAAGCTATTTATAAAAATTTTTTTCCAATTTGCAACCTCTCTTCTTGTCAAAGTAATTAATTCGAAAATACGTTTTATTTATACAAAATGTATTATAATATATAAAATTATACTTTATACCACAAAAAAATAAATAAATGTCATTTGATCTAACATGGCGGACAAAGTTTGAAACAATGATTAGATTATTATATAAATTGGTATTTATCATATTAATTGGCAAGTACTTTTTTCTATTAAAGTTGACAAAAATGTGGAAATCGATTTTTTCGAACGTTATATTTAAATTTCCCGGTCACCTATGTTAAAATAGCAAAAATAAAAATGTTGAGTCAAATGAAGAGAGAAAAACAGAAATACAAAAAAAAATCAAGAGTAAAATTATTTTTTGTTAACCTCCAATAATGCCTTAAACACAGTAAGATTAAATATTAAATATAATAAATGTTACATATATATATATATATATATAAAAATTCGTGAAGTGGTTAAATTTACAGCAATTTATGTTACACAACGGTTAATTGAAGCATACCTCAAATTGGAATAAAGAGTATTTACTAAATAAATTTTTCATAACAATCTCTCAAGTCTTTTAATTTTCTCCCGCAAATAGATGATGCCTCCTCGAATGACCTTCAGTTCATTAAGTCTACGAAGTACAAAAGAAAGAGCTTCGAGGGAAACTGGCCCGGGAAAGATGAAGGAAGGAGTAACAATAGTAAACTTTTTTTCTTTCTTTCTCATTCTGCGTTTTCTTCGCTCGTCCTCACATAATGACGGGAAAGAAACACTTTGTTGTGGAAAATCTCCCCAGGGTCAAAAAAAAGTCGTATCGGAACTTTCGAGCTTTTTAGCTAGTAGAATCTTTCGCGTCGAATAAATAGGATTGAAAAGTCGAAGCTTTCAGACGGTAAGCTTTCGCATCCCGATTTCAAAGACACACTTTTATTTGTAAGATTGATAAATGTTCTTGAAAAGCAGTTACGAAAATGACCTGCATATTCGAGAACTGATTGCACTTCGCAGAAAAGACAAAAATACGACAACAGTAGCGTATTTCTAGGCGATAGCACAGAAAGAGTTAAAACTATTATCTTTGCAGAAATGCCGGTATGGGAACATTTTGTAACAGACTTAAGTTCAATTAATTATAAAAAAAAAACTTTCTGTGAAATTTAAACTTTACTAAAAATAATTGAATGAATAAGTTTATTTTTTAAGTCCTACATACATATTACTAAATTGGTTTGAAGTGAAATTTTGGTTTTGATGTATTTATGCACTTTTAGGTAGTTTCTGCCCACTTGGATAGACTACACAGTAAAATCTGTTTGTAAATATTAGTTATGAAATTAAAAAGGGGAATTTCTCTGTAATGTGAGGAATCTGATTTGTGGAATTTTTTTTCTGTTCCACAAAAATATGAATTTTTGGCAAGTTTGACAGATGCCGCTAAACAAACCTTCCAAGTATGGACGCCAATTCTCAGGTAGATACTTATAAAACTCATTGCTAATTCCATCCGCACCACAAGCCTTGTTTAACCTAAACTTCTTCAAACTTTCACAAATTTCACCCTGGAAAATAGTTCCGAGTCCAAAAGGGAATGAGAGACTTCAAACCAATCGATACCTAACGCAGATCTTGGTGGTTACATTGATTTGGCAACATTTTCTTGCCACTCACTCCGCGAAACAAATACTCTTATGACATATTGGAGGCATGGACTATAAAATTTTTAAAGACTTTTCAAAATGTCTCGGAGTTATTACTTGAAGCCACGTCATTGAGAAGCGAGCTTTAAAAGTTTGTATGCTTCCTATCATATCTAACAAATATCTAACAAATGGCCATTTGCTATGATAATTTGCAGTTAGACTATAATTTTATATTTATAAATAAATTGAATTAACATATTCATTGTGATTTTTTCAGTATAGTTGTCTGCTTGTTTCTATAATGACGTCTATTACCTTAGAGCGACATAATTAATCGAAGAGCAAAAGGTAATTAGCAGATACCTAAGTGTGCTCTGAATTTAAAAATATCGAAAGAGTATTATTGGCGAATTATAGGAAAATTTATTTGAATAAGTAATAGTGAAGTAGGATATTATTATAAAATACAGAGATACAATTAGTTAATGATTGATAGCGAAAACTTGAATAAATATAAATTGAGTGAGAGTGACTATAATTTATAAAATAGATTCAACTGTATGAGGATAGTTTGAAGTGAAATAGGGTGTTACATTTTAATAAGAAATCTTTGCTTCTTCTCTCGTACCCGAACCTGATAAGTGATAAATTAAATGAGTGTTGTTTAAATAACAATAATAACATAAAAACGTTAAGTTTCAATATTAATTGTATATTTTTTTATTTTTACTTCATATTGTAAGGCTAACCTCAGTGTTCGCTGAATAAGGCTTCAGAGTGTTAGTTAAAATTCTTTGAACTGACTATTCTTTATCCAACTAATTGTAATTGGTGAATTATTTAAAAAAAATAAAGAGTTATTTTTCTACTGTAAATTTTTTTATTGAGTTAGATCTCCTGAGTTGTGCGGACAAATATCGTTGAATTGTATCGAGGGTTAAGTGAAGAACATTTATTATTACATATATCGAGTCTTTTCGGTAGCCACATGCTCACGAAATTTAACACCACTTTGGTTGACAATAAACTTCTAATTATTATTATTATTGGGTTTTTCTGTTCTTTACTTACTTCCCTCAGGCTCGAACTTTAAAGAAATCTAAGTAATTTATATAAATAAATATTTCGTTTAGTAATTAAAAATAAAATTAATAATAAAATACAAACCAGGAATTTGTACGGAAGAAATGTTATTAGAAGCATTCTTATTGCTGATTTTTCTAAGTCTAATATTATAAGGCCAATGATTCAAACCAATTGATTAGTGATTAATGATTTATTTCACAAAATCAGTTACCACGAAAAGTGTGGGAACGAAGCAGCTTGTGTATTAGTTAGAGAACGTCCATGAAAGACAAATATTTTATTAAAAATTCTCTAAAACATTTTCAAATCATTATTCCAAATCTTTTGGACAGCATTGCTTAATACAAGTACGTGTATAATACAGTGGCCTGGCAGATTAAAAAAAAGATTAAATCCTTTTTCTGTGAGAAGCTAAATTTATAGCCGGATGAAGGGAATAAATGCATCGCAGTGCACCCTCTTTTAGACCATTTTCAACGGAGCATTCAGATCGATCGATTTACATTCGTCGATGAACAAAATCGGGCGGCGTTATTTCATTTCCTTTTTTTTACGGGTGGGGAGAGGATAGACGCGAGTTACATGAAGCGTAAAGCGGCGGATTGTACAATGGCAGACAGTTAGCATAGAGGTACAATTGTCAATGGTAAAAATGTGTGTTCAACACAGGAACGAACACCTCTAAAAGAAAGGAGTATACCTTCATTTGGGTGCAAATGGGCTTTATCAAAATGGACGATAAAACTTTGTAGGTCATTGTTTCTGCGGATGGGTTCAGGAATGCTCTTGTTGGTAAGCTTAGATTAATCAGCGGTGTTAAGACAAAGCAAGACAATTGTTCGGTGTTTCCAAGCCATCTTTGACTCAGATGGACAAGTTTCAGCACCTCTTTTTTCTCTCCTCTCCATTGTGAGAGACGCTAATCTCAACTTCAGGATCAAGACTTCTTGTTACGTCGATGTAATTCCGAAGAGATTGCGAAGATTTTACTTTCGAGAGTCCTTTGACAAACCTAGCGTAACATTTCCAGCTTTTAGTAAATTGTTATCTGGGAGAGTGCAAGAATATACACCGCATCCTATTCACTTTTAGAATTCGATGAAAAGACTGAAGAGGATTCTAAACAATTTAATATCAAGCCCTTGTGTGCATTCAAGAGTCTCCTTGAGTTTAATAAAATTCCTAAAAATCCCTTTAATATCCTTAAAAATCTGGTGAAATTCCTTTAAATTTCATAAAAACTCTTGAAATTTCTTAAAATTTTACAACCTATCGTTATATCCCTTAAAATTACTTAAAATCCTATGAATTCTTATGAAATACCTTTAAGTGTCGCTACTTGATATTCCTTCAAATCACTCAAAATCCCGTGAAATCTCATTGAAACTTTGATTTCCCTATTTGGGTAATTTCAGAAATAATGGTGCTTATACGCATTAATACTAAAAAATCTTCCAAAAAGTTATACTTCAGAGCAATAGCAGCATGAAAACAGGCTATGAAAGAAAAGGTTGCCTTATTCTAAACTAGATTTGGAGAGATAGAACTGAAAAATGGAAAGCCCCTACTACCCAGGTGACATGTGTTATATGCAATGCACTCATGTACGTACAAGTGCAAGGTGTTGTTGCACGAATTGACGTGGAACTGCTGCGAGTTCGTGACAATCTTCACAAACGGCCGTGGTATAACTCGTGTCACGAATTACACGAAGAAAGTCAAGAAGCTTGGAAACTTTGGGCGATGGAAACGTATCAGGGTTTCCTGCTGACTTTTTCTCTCATCCCCATCTCTACCATTAGACAAGCCACAGCCAACAACCAATTTCAAGTCTACGCGACCAACTTTCTGCATCTTGTCTACATCCGATTCTCCATATCTCTCCGTTCTTTGCCCCACTTCCCCTCAACGATGGTGGATGAATTCTACTATTTGAACGAAAAATTAATACGGCTGTGAACTACGATGTCATTCATTTCAACGGAACTCCTGAAGAAGTGTATCTGCAGCTCCCTTATTATATGGAGATTTAAATACTTTAAAGTACTTTGGACCTAAAAGTTGAATTTCACTTACAAATAAAAACTCCTGTTCGTGACAATCATGTCAACGATTTTCCCAACAAAAGGTTGGAAGTTTCAACAGAACAAATCGTAATCAAACTTGTTGGATCACTTAAAAACTTATTCAATTAGCCTTAAGCTTCTGAAAATTTGTTTGGAAGATATATAGCTGGTGAAGATAAAAGAAAACATAATTTAGTATGAAGACGCTGTGAACGATTGAATATGCAGGAGGTAACAAATTTTTTGCCTGACTGTTACGTCACAACCTAATCACGGTGTGACGTTTTAGGAGATTCTTTAGATTAATAAGTCCTGATTTTCCGAGCGGCTGGAGAATCAGGTTTGTGAGAACTTGCTCACGTCGATATACAGGTGGCTCCCCAAACTATAGTTCCTTATGATATTTACGACCAGGATTCTCCACCAGATTCCGATGAAGA
>JAUESI010000002.1:5901938-5915213 GCA_032275145.1 Synergus laeviventris
CATTTGAATGTGTTAGCGTAAAAGAACCGGTTATTGGCACTGTGATTTAGTCGATGCCACCTCCTCTAATTTGCTCTGAACAATAAAAAATTAAAATATTGTAAATAGTTTGATAGAATGACTATCTTGCAGTTAGAATATGATAAATATTTACATTGCCCCATTTTTTCATGCAAATTAGATGGGGTGCCAAAGAAATGTCGCTAGGGTCAATAACCGGTGCTCTTATCCTACAAGGTGAATAGAACCGAGCGCGAAGCGTGAGGTTTAAATAATTTTAAAATCAAATGTCGACGCGAAGCGCCAGTGTCCGGATGATAATGTCTTCCTTAAGGCCGATAGAACCGTAAGTGAATAATTTTCTTTTTTCATTTAAAATAAAAAACAAAATTTATCATTTGCTCATGGAAAATATATTTAATGCAGAATCGCGTGCCCTCGGCGCGCATAATTTTCTGTTGAGAATAATGTAGAATAATCTACACTTGAGTCATCTTCGTATAAAGTGAAGTCATGGACCTCGCATTTCGCACCGCAAATTTAAAAGCATTCTGTGCCACCCGTGTCACCGTTAAACAATGTGTATATCGTATACTGTGACGCAGGTTACATGTGCTACCTCTTTCATGCACATGTGCTTATTTTCTCGGTTCCAAGTGGCCTAGTATCGGTGATACGCTTACTTGTGTATTCTTATATGAACAGTTCTGTTACAGCGTATGCGTACGTAAGCATGCCATGTGTTTAAGAGATTGGGGGTAGTATGAATGGGAATCACGTTGTTGATGTACGAGGAGCGCGAAGCCATATACGACATATGCCACCGAAACTCATTCCCCTGACACGTTCCATCAGCACCCTTTCCCTTTTGATATGATCTTGTGAATTACTATTTTCACACTGACACAATTCAAAGAGAAAAATACTGAGCCATAACCCGAGAAATGGTAAAATAATATGGTGTTATTTAATGTTTTTTCTTAAATTAATTCGTCACCTGTACAAATTATTTTCTCTGATAACAAATTTACTCCTGTCATTGATAAATAAGTGAAATTTATAGAAAAGATGGAATACTATAACACAATTATTAAGTCTGAGATGACACAGAGTATCTCAGTAGGTAAACGTTTTTTTTTATCATCGGACATAGGGACCATTCCTAGAACGTTTCTTCCGTATTCCAAAATTTCAATAAGATCTTTTCTTTGGTTTTAAATTAAGAATCCGACAAAGAAATACTTAGGAAACAAGAACCTGGCCGAAACTTTCTTTCTATTGCTTTATTACTAGTCAAATAAAATAATTTCAATATAATGATTAATTTCATGCCAAATATTGCGTAATTTTGTCCAACTTTCAAGATACAATATCAAAGCTATCATAGTGTCATAGTATATTATTTGCCTTTAAAGAATCAATTTCTTAAATCAGAAGTTCAAAATTCTTTAACTTCGAATAATGTATATTTACAATAATCTTTAAGCTATAATTCATACAAGTCATTAACATTCGAGTTCCTAGGATTGAATTATGTTATGAAACAAACGTACTTTGATAGTTAGGATCTAGAGTACGAATTTAGGATCGATTCCCGAATGAAAGGATTTCAAAACTGGATATGGGGTTTAAAAACGTCATGCCCACGGTTCAGAGGGGGAGGCAGTGAGTGGCAGGAAGGGCTTACTAGCAATTCCAGTAGGCGAAGGAGAGGTATCGCTTACTAGCACTTCCAGTGGGTAGGGGGTAGTAAAGTGGAATGTAGGCATGAGGATTACGGCGTCGAGTGTAGTTTAACGTCGTTGTTGTGAGAGAAGAAGATCTCTAGGACTAGGTCTCAACCTTGGTTTATAATTTCGTACTTCGGCACTTCTATATGAAGAGGCCGGGTTGTCAGCGCAATTGCCGCCCGACACCAACTACCGATTTTTGGTTGTGCAAGACTTTTTATACCAAGTTGCATGGCGATCGTGTAGTGAGGGTAGGACCCACTAGGAAGGGGTGCGCGAGATACATCTTCTCGATCGCCGCGCTCGTCCTCATCCCCGCTCTGTTACGCTAAAGAAGTAAGTGGAAAGTGTCTTCGCCGCACGGTAGTACGCTGTAAGTTGGTATGTTCTGTGGTGAAGGTTTTTCCACTTATCCTAGTTCTTAAGATCTACATGTTAATATTAATCCGTAAAATCTACTTTTTATTTTATTCCTTAAAATCTGCTAAACCTAGATTTTCCGAGTTAGCAAGGCGTTCAGCTTATGCGCCTGGGCGTATGTCAGATATCAAAAAAGTAGATTGTAATATTTATATCATACAAACTTGCTTCAATGAAGAAGCAAATACATTAGCAAGTTACAAAAAATTAAATCCAATTATTATAAGTAACAGTTCTATTAACTAACATCATAATATTCTATTTTTACCCGATAAAATCATCCGAGTATCTGAAAAAATAATAGGTTCATTCATAAAAGAACGATATTCGTTTCAATTATTTATCCAAGAAAATCTATTAATCGTGTACATTGAAAAAAGAAATGGAAGCAAATCGTGACAGTGACAGTGAAGCAGATCGACTTTTGTGCAGTGAAATGTTCAAAAGCATCAAGAGCTTTTAATTAAAATATGGAGATCAGGACCCAAAGCTCTGCATTGTGGCTGCTCGAGTCTGGCTGCAATAATAACTGATAATATATCGCCCTCGAAATCCACTGTAGCCGGTTCTTCGAAACAATGAATTCAAATCCGCTACTCGTTATTATCAATGGAACAATGACATTTCCAAAGTTCGTACACTTTGGCTTACGACGCTTCCTATTACCTTTAATCATTGTCTACTCAAGATTATGTGGCTAAAAATTCTTGCTTTATTATCATCGCTGAAAATAAAAAAAATTAACTTTCAAGTTTGTTGTAGAAGAAGATTTCAAGGAAGAGAGTGGTCTTATTTGAAATCGATTTTCATCACTAAACAAGCCACCATTTTTTATAATTATCCTGCAAATTTCCTAGTGCACGCATCATGGGATATATTCTCATTACTCTTCTCTGACTCGGTCTAGTTAGCTGATTGGTTTACCAGTCATTATCTCCATTTCACGGTTCGAGACACCCACTGATCTAGTAAATGTCGAATGTGAGACAGATGGCGATTAATGTCGTTTTGTACAGTCCTGAAGTTGATAAAATGGTATAGTATTATAATAAACTGTATCTTGATAGATAAATTTTAAGTATTCATGAAGAAATGTAATTAATGAATATTCTTATAAAAAAACGAATGAGGATGAGTGAAATGTGACCGATGATTGTAAAACACCAATTATAACTCGAATGAGATTGAAGAGGAAAATGGGGATAAAGATAAGGGATTGATGAGGAATTTAGCATCACAATGAGAATGGGGATGTGCGGATGAGAAATAGTCAATTGATCAATAATGCAAATAACACATCAAGCTATGGATGCGAATGAAAAAGAAAATATGAAGATGAAGATCAGAACTTGAGGATTGATTCAAGGCAACTCTTTGAAATGTTGGGCTCAAGAACAAAAGTTTATTGTTGCCTTGAATTGGTCATGAAATTTCGAGATAATGAAGCCTTAATTAACCTAGCTAAAGAGATTTTTGAGAAATACGGATACAGAAAGGCACTATCTATAAACTGTGCATTGTGAAACTTTTCTACAATTTTGCATATAAATGATTCAAATTCTGAAATTTTGCTTCATCCATGATTAAAGCATGAGCATTTAGTTAAGATCGATAGTTGTTCTTTTCAAAATCTATCATAAGTTAAGACATGCAAAAGTGGATATAATGTAATTGAAAATGCAAAACAAGATGTTGCAGATGAGGAGTATTTGAAATAGATGCGAAGTAAATGAAGAGAATAAATGTCTTAATAAGGGACAATAAAAAGATGAATGAAATTAGACATATGTATTCGAAAAAGAAAAGAAGACTGATATGAGGAAGAAATGATATAGAAAAGACTGGTTTTTACACAAGGGAAGCAAAATAGTTAATGCAAAACCAATAAATTTAATGTGCGAAAGGATATGAACTATGTTTTTGCAAAAAAAAAGGTGAGAAAGCAGTAAGAGGCTCATTTAAAATGAATAGAAGTAAGTTTGGTGGACTAAAGAGCCACTCGCCCGCTTCCAAAATGACTATGCTATCTAGATTCTGTTGATCTTTCAAGAGCGAAAAAGCCTCAAAGAGCTTAAGCAATTCGGAACTTAGAAGGTGCCGTGATCTGATAACGAGGGCAAGCTTAAATGGACTCGTGCGACGTGATAAATAAGGTACAACGCTACTCGAGATTACGAATTACGGAGCAGAGAAGCGATGAAAGAATGAAAAGAGGAAAAGAAGTGAGGTTGCGTTAAAACAAAGACCTTTAAAGTGTGGAACAAAACCTGCGATAGTTAGAAAACTCTTTGTACAATACTAGATAAATCTTTTAAAAATGTTTTCTATTCTGAAACTATCATATTTTGTAGTTGTACATAATTAGGCAATTACGCTGTATCAAAAAAGTCAGATTGTCCTCAAAGGACAATCCAACTCCTTTTTCTTCTTAATTTTATAATAATATTTATTGTGAAAAGTTATTCTTTCCTAAGTTTCTCTAACCTAATGTTTATAAATCAAATTCAATATGTAAAGAATCTTTTGAAACAACAGGAAAATCAGAATCACTATGTCAAGTATGTTAGTAAGAATGCCGAAGTTCATGATTTTTTACCATTTTTATAAAAAATAACTTTTTTAAATGGCCGATTTTAAATTAAATTTGCAGTGGAGGTATTAGAAGTCAAATATCTCTAGATAATGTCTCTTAAGCAATTTTATTTTAAATTTGAGTATTCAATTCTTGTGTAATATATATATATATATATATATATATATATATATATACATCGATCAATAAAATACATTTGTCGGCTCGAGTTTCAACGCCGAGAGTCGTTCACTTGATTATGCTTAAGTTATAACTGAGAATGTACTTATTACGACTTTGAATAAAGATTTCGAGTTAAATGAAAAATCAATATTTACCGTTCCTGTCTTAATAAAGAAATTTTAATAACTTCCAATTTTAATGGTCCTGAACTTTTCTCGAAGATTATTGGAATCGTTAAATGAATTTTCCATCTTTACTAAAGAATAATATCTCAACTTTCCGACCAATCGTTCTTTCCGTAGTTGCATTAAAGCAAAATTAAATCCATTCCACAATCATAGAAATGTGAACTTTTATTCCAAAATAATTCTGGAATTTCAATTGTAGACTTTTCATCATAAGATGCAGGAACCTTCCAGTTTAAAAAAAAATGGAAAAGTTGGCAGCGTTATGTTTTCATAAAGTAAGGAAAGAATGAAGATAAACTCTAAAGAACAATGTAATTCTACTATTTTCTTTAAGAAACTGGACTGCCTGCCAATCTCGCAGTTAGCCGAATTTTGCCTCTCATAAAAAGAAGAATTTTATAAGCTTCCACACACATTCTATTTATTCATCGTTTATATATGAAAGATGTACCAGGTTTATAAATTTGCAATTCTTTGTCTCGTATTAAATTCGAACGAGTTTTTATCAGTTGAAAAGATTATGGAGCTTCCAACCCAGTGGACATACAAGTCCTAAAGGTTATCCTATAGACGTCTTTAGGCGATCGTCTTGAGGTAGTGCTGAGAACCTCTAAAAGAGATGAACAGTTCTAGAAGATGTCTTTAGGACATTATTAAGACACGATGGTGTCCATAAATATATTTCCAAAATGCATCATTTGATATTCTTAAACTAAAAAAGATATTTGAATGTGGCTTTTCTTATCATGTTTGCAGTTTATGATTTTTTCGAAGTATTCACCTGGAGCACAGTTCTTTATAACATTACTAATAGCTTTTTTCAACTCTTCCACACTACGTTTTTATCTGTTTAACATCTGTTTAATGCACCCTCTAAAATAGTAATTAACATGATTTGAATTTTCACTGCTCCATAGCGATAGTTTGGTTTATTAAAGTACCCATCAACATAGAAATGCGCTTCGTTATGAAAAAGAATAATTCCTGGCTGCATAATGCCCGCAATAATCATTTATATCTTTGCAGAATAATTTTCGAGATTCTTTGCATTTTTCTCTTAGCAGCTAGTGAGTTGAAATATTATAGGGATGATCATTTAAAATGAATTTCAGAACCTTTCCACAAAGGCGATTTAGGTATGTTAAAAACCTTACGTGCCCGCTGGATGGAATCGTTTTGTTTGTTTTCCAAATGACGCTCGATAAAATCAAATTTTTCGTTGATTGCAATAGACATTTATGGACGACCTGGATTTTAATGTTGCCTATCGAGCGAACATTTTAATGTTACGTTTTTAGAACGCTCCAGAAACGTTCCAATTTTCAAGATAGGTGTCAAATATGTGAGAATATATTGACTCTACTTTGTGATCAAGGGACTCATAATTTTGTACTCCATACTTATTAGTATGGAATGCTGCTGTTGCTGCCGCATAAGATTTGTTTTTACCAAAAGCTTAAGTCACTCATTATGGAAACTTAATATAAAATAAATGACACTAATGTCAATAAACCTCAGACTGTCTACTTTTCACAACTATAAGACAGGGGGGTGACGCCAACGGCCTACCCAATATAAAAAAATGTAATGAGAATTGAAACAGGCTGTTGGCAGCGCTAGTAGTAACTTTGCTCTACAAAACTATGCAATCATATAGGAAAAATACATAAAAATTACAAAATAAACATTAAAAACAGTTTAAAATAATTTTTTATATGCGGAGCAGAGTCATTTAGTAAATAATAATTATGTACTTACTTATTATTTTGTTAATAAAATTGCCTGGATATTTATGATTTATAGGTCCATTTTCCGTAAATGTCATTTATTTAAAAGAATTGCATATTTCTTATATAAAAAAAAGGAATAATTTTGTCAATCACTATATGTAAAGTGTAGGTAATTGTTGAATTTACCTGAAAATTTCATTAATTTATGGTATAAGAAATGGTTCAAGAACTGGAAGGTGTTTAAAAATCCTTAATTTTTTCTACTCCAGATGTTTAAACACTTGTAACTTGAAAAGTTTGCATAGTATATTTTAGTTCGAGGCGATTTTATTTTTCAGTTACAAATATGATAATTATATAATAATAATACAATAATAATATAATAAAATAATGTAATATAATATAATATATATCCATATACAAATTAAATGGAAAATAAATAACAAATACACAAATTATAAAATTGATCAATTATATTATACAATTAATGATACAATTAATGAGTTATTAAATTCCCACAAATATAAAACTGCTAAATAGTTCATTCTAATTATTAATTGTTTAGCTATTTATGAAATTATACGTAAAACAATTTAATTATTTATAAATAAACAAATTATTAATTATTAAATATTTATGGTATTACCAATTTTTTTCGATATTGTATATTAGACCTGGATGCTCAAATACTTTTAAATATAATAATGAAGAATGAATAATAATTTTTAATCAAGCTAAAATTGTACTTTGTTTGCAAAAAACATGCTAAAGAAGTTTTTTGCCTATACTATTAAAATAAATTTGCGCAATATAACAATATAATACAATGCGACAGTTTGCTAGAATTTCTTTAGCTGATTCCAGAAAAGCAAATTTGCGAAAAAAGAAATGAGTGAAATTAGCTGAAACCTAATTTTAATTTAAAATTATTATAAAATTATGAACAAAATTTTTCGATTAATACGTGATTAATTTGTTGCCAAAGATAAAAATATTTACTAATGGTCTTTCCCTTTAAGTTAATTAAAATTAAAATATTTTCATATTTTAGCTTGATTAAAAATTATTATTCATTCTTTATTATATTCAAAAGTATTTGAACATCCCTCCAAATTGATGATTTATAAAATAAATTAATTGTTAGATTTTCCATAAATATTTTAATTCCTAAAATTTAAGGATGCACCACGTGGAGGTCGTCAGTCAAATAATCAAGATCCCTTACTTTATTTACTCTATATACAATTATACACACACGAGACCCAAAAATGTACACATATACACTTCATATATGATTTATTTTTATTTTTAATTGCAGAATGATCTTAGTTCCTCGTAACGAATTTCATCCAAGCTTAACTACTATACTTATATATATGTATGGTATATGTTAGTTTTAACGTGTTGTGCTAAGGTTTGCGAGTTTCTTTTGTTGTCAGTTGTATCAAACGATTTAAGTCATTCGATATTTTGTCAAAAGTACCATATTCTCAGTTGTTTCTAATTGTACTAAATAGGTCTATCTTCTTAAAGTTGTCTATCATAGAACCCTTCAACTTAGCACGAAACGATTTCACTTTCTTCTTGCTTAGTGTCGATAAGTGAAATTGTCATATATTATTCACCTAGTTTCCTAGAGGTATGGGGGTGATTTCCCTGCATTTTATTACTAGAAGACCTTATTGCTCTTTACAAGAATCATAATTCTTCTCATTAGTATATTTGCATCCTGATCAGACAACATAAAATTAGTTGAATTTAGTTTAGGTTTTTGTGACAAATTTGTTTTTAGTTGATACTTGGGAGGGGGGGAGTAACCAGTTGTCCCCGCAATATGGATCACATCTGAGTGAGTGCACCCAGACCATGCTGATCCTGGTATGGCTTTTAGAAGAGTTCACGAAACGACTCTTTATTGTTAAAGAACATATAAATCGATCCTATAATTTTACGAGATTGACTACATCCAGACAATTGAACTCTTTTAGCAATAGATTACATGTTTGTTTACTATAGTCGACGCATGCCATGCTATACCAAACAATGCAGCAATGCATACGCAACCAAGGCAGTCGAGTACCTGAAATTATTCAAATTTTCCTGAAACGCATACGGGGGTAATGGAAACGGCAATTTAATTAGCACCGCTACAGTTTCAGAGTCATCAGTGCATGAACTACTTTCAACGCTTTAAATTCAATTTAAGTACTGGCCGAGATTTGACTTTGTAGCGGAGGATGAAAAAGAGATAATGAAAGTAGGAGAAACGAGAGATGGAGTTTTGACTTCGAACGTTTTCATGTTCGCAATTATATGCTGACTATCTGACTAGCTCACTTTAAAGTTCTACAATATTAACTTAATTGCACTTACTCTCAATTAATCACGAAGAGTTCACTGCAAAATTATTGTAAGGTACATGTGCAATTGAGAACAGATGTCCACTGCTACATTTTCATCAAAATACTAATTGCGGATTGCGAATCTCATGGGTCACTTAGGATTTGCCAGATAATTGCAAGATCAAAAAATTCCTGCGGATAACGTTGCAATGTCCGATGGGCCCACGTACCAAGAAACATTTCCAGGCTGTTCTAAAAACGTCCTTTGTCGCTTGTATTGCACAAAAAGTTGCCGAGCTAATATTTCGACATAAAATATATTAAAAATATCTCTGGTTGTACAAAATTAAATTCAAAGGTATTTATCTCTTCTGCTTTTATGAATACTATAGTAAACGCTATTCTGTAAAATCACCGCAACACAGAGAAACTATTCCAAGCAAATTGAATACGCTTTCGAGGTAGGAACGCAGCGTAACGTAGTGACCGTAGCAACCATCAGTTTGCTGAGATTGTATACAAAGACTTAATTGTACATCTCGACGCTCCTCCCCACTAAACGTCAATAACCTCCAATTTCAAACAAAGCAGGCGAAAGCACGTCCTACATATATCGGCACTTGACGATTACTCTCGATAGAAGTTATTTAGCTTTCTGAATCACGTTTCACAGCCGTGATCAGCTTTAACACATACATTATTATATAGTATCCACTAAATTTCACCTCTCTACTGCAAAAAATGCAAGTTGAACTCTACCTTTCACTCGTTTGCATACAATACGTTAACCATTAATAAATATGATACCGCAACTAGTGTACCATCTAAGCTTCTTAAGGAAATGTAATTTCACAAAGATCATAGTGTTAAAATAAATTCCACGTGAAGTGGTGTCAGGAAAAATTATTGTTTCGTTTCTGACCCACTTCTCCTAGACGAAAACTAATAATTTCTGGTGTTACTCTTGAGCTTCCCGTTTCAAGTTTCATGGGCGATAGCTAGTTTTACCATAGAATCTGTGAAAAGTAGGCTTCTCGTATCCTCTTTTGGAACGCTAATACGCTAGTTACCTATTTTTTATTTCATTACAGTAACTTACCTAAAATTGGAGTTTTCAGACCTGTAAACTATTCTAGTTCTTGAAAAGAGCAAACTTTACAAAATTAGAATGGAGCTGCTAATACGTGGTAACGAAGTTGAATTTATAACGAAATAATGAACGCGGTTACAAACGCGGGAATTGTATTACCGGTTAACCAGTCTGTGCTTGCCACTTGCAATTCCGTGTGTCGTCTCGTCGCGTTGAAGTGCAAAGTAGTTTCTATTGAATTATATACCGTCTCTTAACCCATTCCATTTTCAGAAATCAGTTTCTCCTTTTCGCAAAAGCATTTTCCATCTTTTAAATTGTAGCAAGTGGGAACACGTCCGAAAGGATGTTATATTTAAAAAGCTCTTAACCTATAAAATATGTAAATTATAACATAAAGAGGATGAAGCAACATGCTTTTAAGATTAAGGACTTTGTCGTTAACAGTTCTAAAATCAGGGTAACGTCTGACGCGGATCTTGCAAGTATACCGTGTTTTCCCGTAAAAGTAGTACAATCTTTTTTCGATTTACTTTGAAAAGTCTTATAGTTTTCCACAGAAACAGGTACACAGGCTACTTTCTACGTATGTATGTAAACAGTAGACAAAGTGAGTCATGTCCCAAGGGTGGTGTGATAATTAAATATATACGACGAGACGGGAATTTCTCGTATTCTGCTTTATATTTCCCGTATTGGATATTATACACGTATTTATATTCTTGGGAACTTTAGGTGCAAATTGTGTGAAGAATCAACGGATGAGGAGCAAATTATAAAAGTCAAATATGCTAATACTAGTGATTTGGATGACACTCTTGAGTCGTTATACAAAGAAGTATACGAAGATATAATATACGGACCATCATTGTCCACATCTAAAACCGGAAAATCAAAGATTTATTGCTTTATTTCTTCATAATTAATAATCTTGAAATGAAAACGTAAAATACATAAACCTAATATACTTATATAGGCATTTTTAAAGATATATTTTTTTAATTTAATACTTTAATACGATATCATTGGTATGATTTATTAGTAGTCAACAAGATATTTTAACTGTGAATAACTAAATATTCAAAATTATTCAGTACTAAAAAATTGTATTAAATAAATGTTTAGTGGAATCCATCAAACATTCGATTAGCCGTAAATTATATTTCCTTGTTTCTTTGAAAGAAAAATATTTCTTACAATTTAGTAATATTTAAAAATTAATTATTTAACTTTTCTTTAGGATCAGTTCGAACAAGAGAAATTTTATGAGATATGCACGACTCTATCATTTAAAAAGTTTTATTAAATTCTGAAGCAAAGGTTACAAAGATGAACAGAATAAGTCATTAATATTCACTCGCTTTAACCAAATGTGTGAGGGATGTTTAACCGAGCAAAAGAAATACACTGTTTTAGAATTAAATGAATTTTAATTTTAATTTTTAAATTCATGAATTTCTTAAAACCGTCTATAATTAGCAGAACGCGTTGTTTCGCTGTGTATCGTCTGTCAATTGGACCGAAATCGTCAATATGGAAAGTTGCGAACTGAAGATTACCTTTAGGTATAGTGTTAAGGGAACCTTGTCTCCTCCCCATGGTTGGAGAAAATCAATACATTTTAAGCAATTTGCGATGTATGGTACATGTTAACTTTATTGCGTAATCCAGGAAACCAATAATTTCTAAGAATAGCTTCGACCGTTTTTTCGCAGCCTAAATGTCCTAATTCGTCGTGGTATTTTCGCACAACATGATTTTCCATTTTTTCCGGACGTAAAATAATATTTTCTCATCACGCTTGCGATAAATTACTTCGTTTCTCATTTCATATAGACGATCTTCCGCGTTTTGCAGCTTATGACGCACTTCAATTTTTTTTTATCGCAATTTTTACTAACAATTAGATTCGCTTCTAAACTATTTTTTTCGACATTCATTAGTGAATTTACTCGACTCAGAGCGTCAACGTGTTTCATTCTCTCTCCCGCTCTGTGTTCAAACGTTTTTCCATAAAATTCTAATTCGTGAGACCATCGAGCGATCTTCGGATTAATATCTTTTTTATCTAGCGTTAATTCTAGAGAATTACAGTCGGTAACAATCTTAAAGTATATACCCTGAAAATAGATACGGAAGGGTCGAATAGCATATATAGTATAATCGGTAATGTTTCGAGCTCGAAACTGTGATACTAGTTTTCTATGTCTGTAGTTCTCTTAGAGAAATAAAAAATTATATGGAAGTTAGAATCCGACTGTCTTTGGAGCAATACTGCACCGAATCCTAATTTGCTTGCATCACACTGCAATTCGGTTTCGCTTTGAGGATTGTAAATACTTAATACGCAGGTGCTTCAACCATTTTTTTGTTTTAACGTGTTACGCGCCAAGGTCGCTTAACTGAAATAAAACGTACTGAAAGGCGAGATTCACAGAGTACTTCCTGTCAACCATGTCCTTGACAGGAAAGTTTAGAGCGATGGAATATTAAGTGAACAATCCGTTTTCCAATCCGTTGTTCTGTGATCCTTGCTTGGCCAACGACTATAAAAAAAATCATTAAAACGCGCCTCATCTGGTTAACTGATGGACCGATCCCATAAACGACTCGCATTCAGGCTGACCTCGCCGACGTTCCCTCAGAACCTGAATGCCCTTTTTTTTGTACTTTCAACTCTCTCTAGTATTTTTCCATCTTTCTCTCAACTCAATAATTTTCAGTTTTCTAGATATTTGACTAATAAGAAGCGCTACTTATTGTCAAATAATTAAACTGGAAATTATCTTACAAATAATTCCAATTAATAAAAACACGGGTTATCGCAGGGAATAAGTAGGTTAATAATAATTTTAATTAAATAAGTTAGCTGGCCAGCATCTTAGACATATATATATATATAAATTCTCTATATTAGTTTTAAAACTTTAATTTTATAATACCCTAGATATAGATTTAGGTTTAGAAATAATTTTATTTCATGGTTAAATTAGATCTTCTAAAAATAATTTAAGAATAGA
>JAUESI010000002.1:5941524-5965736 GCA_032275145.1 Synergus laeviventris
AATTAGGTTCGCTACTAAGTTACCGCTGTTTGTCAATAGATGGCTCCAGCAGTAGGTGCTGGTTGATTTTGATATATTCAAAACGTCATATACTTTTAGTTGTGAAAATTTCTGATTCTGTGACAAATAATCGTCATTTACGGGAAGTATGAATTTCCTGCTTTCATTCGAAGAAAACGGCGGCTGAAGCGCATCGAGAGCTCCAAAAAGTTTACGAAGATGCTGCTTGGAGATGATTGGTTCCGTCACTTCAAAGACGGTGATTTCAATGTTGATGACCGTCCGCATGAAGGAATGTCAGAAACATTCGAAGACGTTGAATTGAAGGCATTGCTCGATGACGGCATGTGCCAAGCGCAAGAAGAGTTAACCGTCAAACCATTTTCAAGCGATTGCATGCGTTGGGAATAATTTAAAAACAAGGAACATTGGTTTCTTATGATTTGAAGCTTAGGGACGTTTATTCTGCAGCATGACAACGCTCGGCCTCACGTTGCTAAATCCGCTAAATCCTACCTGGAAACAATCAAATGTGAAGCGCTACTCTACCCGCCTTATTCTCCAGATATTGCGCCGTTCGATTATTACTTATTCCAGTCGATAGCACATGTTCTGGCTAATCAGCAGTTCCACTCATATGCCATTAATGATAATATGACATTATTACACTCATATCACACTCTTAAGACATCAAAGAATGACTTGATTCGTGGATAGCCTAAAAAGATAAACACTTTTACCGTTACTTTATTCTAGTTCTACCAGAAAGATGGGAAAAAGTTGTAGCTAACGATGTGCAATATATAGTACTTTGAATGATTTATTTGTAACCGTTTTTCCTCAATCAAGGGGAATTCCCAGTTCCAAGCGAAATTACCAATAACAACGCGACTAGGATTAGGGAAAATAAGAATTGAGAGAAAATTATTATTTATTCGTAGAAAGATAGACAGGCGAAGTGGGTCAGAAAAACATCTGACATTTCTTTGCTTGCAGGCAGCTAACGATTGGCACGTCACATGTTCAAAGATAGAATCACTTAAACTCAATATGAACACGGACGCTACAATAACGTGCGTCTCGGCTGAGCCTCTTTCTTGACGCCTTGGCTTTCCTCATCTAAATATGTGACCGATGTAGTTTCTAAGAAAATTCTGACGCGGTCAGGATTATCGTGGCGTCCCAATGTAATTCTAAACTTCTCGAATTAAAAATATACCATATTATTTGTGTAAGACAAAGTGTCGATAATTGTTTTAGAATTTCTCTTGATTCAGTGTACAAAGTACATATTGTAAAAATGTGGGGAAACTAAATTTGCTCTTATAATAATTACTACATGCCCATAACGACTAGAATGACGTCCTAGAAACGTTCTTGAACGTCAATGTTGAAGTTGTTTTTAGAAAGTGTTTAGGTCGTTCAAAAAACGTTTTATTTAAATTTAGAATAGGAACACAACCTTACACATCCTCTAGAAAATAAAATCAGCTGAGTGGCCGTGTTTGTACCTGCATTTTGTATCTGCCTGAGTTTAAACTTTTGGATAATTTTCGCGCCACATAACTACTTTCAAAATATAACATACATTGCATCTGTCATAAATTGGGCATGAAAAGCTTACGAAAACCAGATTATTGTTAAAAAATTAATAACGAAAGGGAAAAGACCTACGGGCGTTGATATCTTTTCTATCATTGTCGAAAATATCAGCGGGATATCTTCTTAGTTCAGAAATAAGAACAGGGAGTAGATATACCATATATGGTATACGCTTGAATTTTAAAGCATTTTTTAAAATCAGATTGCCGCAATCAACCGCCTTGATTATTGATTTTTTGGTATATCTCTGAAATTCGTTGAACACGTTCTTCCCTCATTCAATAATTTATCACTGATATCAAAGCTTGTAAGGTGAGAACTTATAACATAGCAATATATCACCTGCATGTTGTTCATCACAGCAGTACATAATCCTTATCGCTGTAGAACAAAAAGTGCCTTCACAAGGTTTCTCGATGACTTTGCCCGAGCTGTCCACATTTTTAGGATACTTCGATAAAGGAAAATAATCTGTTGAAGGTACGATATGAAAGAGGTTGGGGCAAGAGAGGGGAAAAATCAACCATGGTATGTCGTCCAATGGGCTCAATAAGTCGCACGTGCTGCAGATAAATCTGCGATAAAGTCAAATGACTTAACGGGGTCAAATAGTTGCATTTTATTCCAATCGCGTATCATCAGTGATGGTGACCTTTGCTTGCTTTTCTTGGGAATCCCGCGTCTGAGAGATAATCGCAGATCAGGAACCCTTTAATTTTTAAAAACGAACAATATTTTTTTTCTTTTCTTCCCGAACATGTTAGGAAAATATTAATTTGTGAATTAAAATACACTGAGAGAGAATTTTTATTAGAAACAATATTAAAAATGATTTTTTCAACACGTACATCCTCTTGTCTTGGCAATATAAAAGTACCAGATACTTCCTGGCTAATAATAAACTCCGCAGTTTAGGGTATTGGAACTTTTATGACTTAACTTATAAAAATTAATATATTGACAGGATTTGTGTTATCCTTTAATCTATAAGACAAGGATATCCCGGAGGGCTAAAAAATTTAGGATTTTCTAGAGGTGTCTTTGGGACATCCGTAAGACATAGTTTTAAACATGTCTTTTGGACATCTTATAGATGCTCTTAAGTTAGTAAGAAAGATGTCTCAAGAACGCTCTAGATTCTTAGGACGTCTTGAGGAAGGTGAGAAAATATCTGCATAAGTTTCTTCTAGTCTAGCAACAATGACAAATGAAATTTATGGAAAGACTAAGTTGAATGTTGAACAAATTTACGATGGTAAACAAAGCTCATACAGTTTCGGAAGACCAGATTAGATTTTCCATGTTCATGCGATCTAGTACACACAAGGATTCAGAGAATGGAGAAAATACACAGCTGTCATGCTATGTACGTTTTACCTCCAGCGATAACTCAGTGTCACTTTGCGAACCGCCTTTACAGCTTCTCGTTCCATGGCAGTGCACCTCCTGTGAGTTTCAGGTCAACAAATGTGAATGCCTTGAAATAATATGCTCTACGTAAGCAGGCAAGCTAAATTGAGGTGAGACAAAAATACTAGGCCATTCAAAAATCACGAAATAATTGTTAAATTATCGAAGATTTCTCATTTTAGAAGAATTCCGAATATATTATATTTGTTTGAATGAACCTGAGCCATTCCGAGAAATTCTGAAATCTGTATTGGAGTCAATCTTAATCAACCTGATTCATCCAAAGCAAGTTTTCATTGCAAACCAATCTGAATCCATCTGCATTTTCAATCCGGAAGAAGCCAAGGCTAATTCGAAGAAACCTTTTAAAAGTATTTTCATCTTATTATAATGCTACCTACAATATATTCTGCCCTTTCAATTGAAATCAATCTTTCCAGCGAGGATTTACGCTGAAGGTTTTTAGAACCAGCATCTGAGGCCGTTTCCATGAGGGCGGTTAGCCTGGTGATTTGGCAGCCATAGTCACTTCCGCATACTTGCTTATGAGAGAAAAGGACGTGCTGGGAAGCACTTCGTACACAACGAAGTAGCACTACGGAAAATAAGAAAAGAAAATGATAAGACTTTGCCCGCCTGAAACGGCGGTCGGAAAAGCGTAATAGCTCCTATTACAGAACTTTTAAAGTGCCTTCGAGCAATATTGTCTTTCGGGCGGAAGATGGACTCACGCCATCTCTGATCTCATTTTCCCGATTTTTGCGGCAACTAACTAATAAAAATAAAAAATGATGTTTAAATTGTTTTTACTGGGATTTTGTCATAAAATATTTACATTCTGTCTAAAAAAATTAGATTTAATTCCCGGAGGTAATTTCATTAAGAAAAAATGTAATACTTAATACCATAACAGTAATTTATTTTCCTAATTTTATGTACGCAATAATATACTTTTTACCTCTGTTTCACACAAACAGGAGGTAAATGGCCTAGCTTAGCAAAAAATATTTATTATTGTGAGCATAAAGTTGGCGAAACTATATTTGCTCTTATGGTAATTATCAGATGCCATTAATATTATATGTAATATTATGCGTCACAAGTTGTTTCGTCAAACATGAAATATACTCTCTTTCGGTTCGCTCTAGCTTATTTGATAACAAATTACTGGACAAATGCTTGGATTTCAAAAAGAATGTAGTAGCAATACTCGTCTGGTACACCACCCGTTAAGAATTTAATAAATCCTTTAGCATTCTTTTCATGAAAAATTAGGTAATTTTTCTGTAATTTTACCATTCCTGGAGTAATATTTGAAGTTTAGAATCCAAGAAAAATTTCATTAGAACATATTTACTATTTAACTACATAATTCAGCACCTTTTGAAATGGATATGCCATTTCAGAAAGGATGTAAGAGCTTATACCTCCATCATAAGTGCGACTTTGGTGCCTAAAAGCAAGCCCTAATAGTATAATTATCCAGTCCAAGGTTTTTTTCTCTACCAGATGTATGGAAAAATGTAGGAGAAATAACTTAGAACTGTTAAAATCGGAGAAAAATGTTTCTCTTGGTGATGGAAATGATAAGCCTTTAGTTAATTATTTTCTTAATAAAATAATTCAATATGAAATAATTTTCCTAAGAGTAAATTTAAATCAGTCATGAAATGGTGTTTTAAATATATTCTTATGAAACATTTGTTCAGAAGAGTATTAATGCATAAAATAGAAATTGCTTCTCTTCAAAATTTATAACTACCCAGTAAGCAAAAGGACATTGTCATTCTGAAGACTTACTAAAGGCAACCTTAGGACGTTTATGTGAGTTCAATTGATGTCCTAAAGACGTCTTATGTCCAGAAAACCTCTTTAAGAAATGAGACGTTTTTGAAAACTGAATTTGACTGACATATATCTACCAAAAATTTCCAATAGTATTCTAACTAGACCCCGGTCTTAACAATCTTTAACTTTATTCTGTACGTATAACAATTATTTAAATTTTTTGACGAATAATACTATATTCAGTATCAGTCACATAATTACTAGGAGAAGGGAGATCGCTAGAGGGGATATTCGCTTGTGTTCGAAATAAGGACTAGAACTTGTGAATTTATCAGGGGTGGCAACTCGCTTGTGCGCTTAACGTAAATATTGGTCAAAAGTGCGGTATAGTGAGAAAATAGTACATGTCCATACTAGTGAGACAATGTGATTTTAGCCTTGTGTGAATGTTTGCGCATGAGCCAAGCGAGTGTGAAAAGGTATCGAAGTTGTAATAGTAATATTAATATTGTAATAATAATATTAAGTTGTAATAATAAGGTTTGTGGAATTAATGATTATGAGTCAATAAGCAAACGTTTTCGAGAAGTTATTAACAACAATTTCCTCTGAAACTTTGGCTTTGAAACTTTAACTGCAACATTTCCATCCTTTAATAGGATATTCAAATTCTCCACTAGCAAGCAAGTCGAACGCGATAGGACCTAATCTTGTTGAATCTCAGTTGAACTTGACTTGTGGTCTTTTTCATTAAACATTCAGCCACATGCTCGTTCGAGGAGAAAATTGGAATTATGCTAAAATATATATTTACCCGATAAGAACTGATTGGTAATTGATGATCATATTTTTCAGTTGAAACTTTTAGAGAAAAAATTAATATTCTAAATTATTAATTTTAAAAAACTTTGCATTTTAATATTATAAAGATTTAATTCAATACGAAATCTCAAGTTGGAGAAATATTTCAATAAAATTTGTGAAATGATTTTGAAAACATTTTGTGAAATGTAATTTTACAATTCACGTTTTGTAGAATGAATTACAAGGAACATTTAAAGTTTCATGAGCAAATGGTGTGCAGTGGCAGTGGCTCTAACGCTTGAATGTACGTAAGTTAAGAATAAAGTAGGACGAACAGGTTACTTTTCTTTATTTATATGTAAAATCGCCTGAGCCCTGGAATTATTATGTTGTACCCTGCCTACTCTGTGTTATCCTTAAAGGCGTTCCAATGCTTTCAATTTTCCCACCTGACCTACTGATGAGCTCCTATGATACCCTACCGACTTTACCGATCCAACCCAAGGAGCTTGAATGAATCTTGTGATTTGAACAGCGAAATATTATCAAGAGTTCAATTAAGATTCATAAATATTTTGGTTAATTAACAGAACACTCTTTTTGCAGAAAGACGTAGAGTAGCCATTATATGGTATTCTAATTATAAACGGCGGTGCTGGGTGAACATGAGTGAACATGAATGAAGAACAGGAAGGTTGAGGACAAATAAAGCAGGCGGTACCTAACATTCAGTTTAGTCTATCAGAATTGTTGGTGTACACAGGCGTTTCTATAGTTAAGCCGCAAAAGTTACAAATGTAAATCCAGCCACATCACAGGATCGCGTACACCTCGTAACTACCTCGACGCAGCTAGCTAGAGATAACTGGGTGATTGCTAGGATCTTCCATAAATAAATGCATGAGCATCTACCACAAATGTGTGAGCATAGCCAGACAAATTGGCAACAAAGTACATGCAACAGTGTATTCAATACTATATATTTGATATTCGACAGATTTTTAACATCAAGTATTTGTAATCTACTAGTATAAATTATTGCTCTTTTTTCATATGAAAATTTGCACCTTTCTATTAAATATATCAAGAAAAGTTAGTATTTAATGCAATACGCGTCCAAGCTATAAAAAATAAAAAATATGAGCAGACCCATTTTGCGTTAAGGTGTTACCCTGGATTTCGAAGAGTTAAGTGACGTACTTTAATTCCAAAATTTCATACCTACACTTTGAATTTGCTCATTTTTATATTTGGCTACTTTTAAAATTAAAAATAATAAGATATTATTATTATTATTATTATTATATTTCTCATAGAGCAGCACCTCGCTGTTCAGATAATCTTAGCCATTAAGCCTTTGTACACTATCCCCTCTGCTTAATCAACTCCAGGTTGCTGTCGATATTGACAAGTCTTACAGACGGCCAGAATTTAACCGTCCGTCAGTTCCCTTGTCCTTTCCGGTCAAAAATCCACCTGTTCGAGCAGAGCATGGCTGTGTGGATGGAGTCGTCTGTATTCGCCCCACATCTCTCATATGCCGGTGTTGGGCATTTACCTGTGATATGCCTATGATTCCCTAGATTCTTATGTCCCATGAAGATTTCTACTAAAATCCTGATCCATGGACTGTCAAGCTTCAGTAGTTCCTTCGAAAAAGTGCCTATGGTGTTATCTATAAAGGCCCTGCTCGTGCCGCATCCTGGGCTTCGTTGAGACTCTCTATTTTTTTTATTTTTGAACCATTCCTTAATAAGGTTAATCCTCTGCTGAAAAGGCATGCCCACTTCTGGATCTTTAGGGCCGTATATGAAGCTGATTATTTCGTGCAATTCCTTGGAGGATTACTCAAGTTTCCTCCACAATCTTAGCCGAGACGTCCTCTCTGCCCAATGCTTTTAGAGCCGCCTGACTGTCAGTGCAGATCCACAGGACTTCGCCTGTATTTCTCCGTGACATAACCCTCGCACATTCATTGATAGCGAACATTTCCGTCTGACAGACTTAGTTGAAGCCATTCAGCCTATAAACAAACCTGTCCGTTGGATGTGGACCTTAAATCTGTCCACATCCACCAACTGGGTCTTTATCCTATCTTGTGATCTAGACCAGATCCCCGCAAAAGTCTATATGCAGTCCGCATGGCTGGAGCCTTGATTCCAATTCCAGCAACGGAACGTCAAGGACAGCTCATAACGCCGCGCTGGGGGTACTCATCCTCACAGTGCATATATCCCTAAGGAAATCCGTTTGCACCGTGTCAAGTTGTTCGTAGTCAGTCTTACGTAATGTCCGCTTCCAGCAGATAATTTCCGCTAACGTCAGTCTGGGCATTATGATGGCGAAATAGATCCACATCAGTTGTTGTAGGTCGAGTCCTCATTTCGCTCCAATAACTGATTTACACTGCCAGAAGATAACCCGCGCCCCCTGACATTTTTCTAGGATATGGCAATGCCAGGTGACTTTCTATCTAGTATAACTCCTAGATATTGGGCCTCCTCAGTATAGGGCACCACCACATTTCCAATCGATATATCCACTAGTCTTCTAAGTTTATATTTCCTAGTAAATAGAACAACTGCCGTCTTTTACGCTTGAAAGCAGAGGCTTTACACCCCTTACACCATTCAAGGGTCTTTCTCTAAGCTCTCTGTATGATGTGTCTGAGTGTTTCTGCGCACCTGCCTCTGGCCAGCACGCAGATATCATCTGCATGCCCGATAGCACGTTCAACTTCATTATTCTGTAGTTTCTAGAGACTATCCACTACCAAACACTATAAAAGCCAGGACAGAACCCCGCTCTGAGAGCAGCCTTCAGATACGCTGTACCCTGTACTCGGCAATCCTGCCAGCTCGAGCTGAAAACTGTCCACCGTCGACATTATTCACCAAGTAAGCGCTATGGGCACTCCATCTTTCTCTGTTCCCTACCCTATAGCATCCCTTAAGATTCGACTGATCACCTCTTCAATATCTAGAAAGGCGCATACATATTTCACATACACCCTTCGAAACCAGCTACTCGTCTATGAATTTGGTCGTTGATAGAAGAGTTGTATCAACTGATCTGCCTATCTGATAGGCGTGCTGTTCCTCATGAAAAGATAGACTATTTAGTAGACCCGCCCTCAGAAATTTGGCGACCATCCTCTGCAAAGTCTTGAAAAACAAGTATGTCAGACTGATTTCTCCTGTTATACTTCACTTTCGCATATCCTCTTGTTCCTGCTTTAGGAATAAAGACAAACCTTTTTCGCCATGTCTCAGGAGTATGGCCGACCGCTATGCAGCCCCTAAAGATTCCCACCATAGTCTCCATGACCACCTCCCAGACTTTCCTTTATGATTACATGGTATATACCATCCGGCCCCTGAGCCTTGTAAGTATCACAGGACTCAATCGCTAATCTGACCTTCTCTGTGAATTTCCGTTTTCTTTTTCTAGATATGAAAGGTCTTCTACCCGAGAACCTGTTAGAATTCTAGCTAATTTCGTTGTTTCCGAGACTGTACTCGTCTGGAAGTACAATTCTCTCCACGAATCCCTCCGAGCCCCTTTGATTAGTTGTTTGTATGGTTCTGCCTGGCACTGTGAGTCTCCCAGGTTTCTCCGTAAATAACCATTTGGCCCTCTTAAAGAGCTTCCGAGTCTCCCTTTTCCTTTCGGAGAGTATTAAACTCTCCCAGTGGAGTATTCTCCACTTCAGCTTTTGTTGCTCAGTGATCACTCTTTTAAAGGGACAGTTTCCCTTATAGGCACCCATTATCGCTGTCATAACTGTAAGCTCACTTTGATCAATTTCTTTCGGATTGCTGTACCTATCCTGAAGGCTCACCAGTCTTGATCGAAGACGATTCTGCCGTTCCGCTGGATTGTGTCACGGAACCTAGGAATCACCCCCTCTTAAGAAGACTCCAAGATTCGGTCCACGACACAGCCCTTCTTCTCGAATAACTTTAAGGCTAGTCTCTCAGCCAGCTCCTCTCTTACGGTCACCTGGACCGTGGGGAGGTTGCTACTGAGAGAAAATAAAATATACCATAGATTACAAAAAATTATACTTTTCAATGCCTCTGATCAGATTGACGAAAGGCAACTTTGTAATTGTTTTGTGATGCTGATAGTGCTACTTCGAACTTTAGTGGGCGTAGTTAGGAGCATCACAGAACTTCCTCGAGACATCATAACCTGTATATATGGTTATTTATCAGAAACGTAGAAACAGGATGATTTTATGATTTTAACTCCTAGAAAGGACTAAAAAAAATAGTTAGTGGACGTGATAACAGGATTTGATGAATAGGAGGGATCATTGGACATTGAAAACACCCTTGATAAAATTTAACCTAGTTCCAAATCTGCTTTCCAACGAAAAATCAAGTAAATGACATTTTCTGGCATACTATCTCGGGACAAGAAACTCTACGGCAAATTTTACTTACTAGGTTTTCCCAGTGGACAGGAGAAATTAAATATGATACTATTGTAAGTGTCTTCAGGACATCCCTATGACGTATAAAACACCCTAGGGATGTTTTTAAAACGTCTTTAGCACATCTTTAGGACTTAAACGTCATATAAACGTAGATTGGATTGATATTCATTCATGCTTTGATGCCCACTGAGATCCGAATAAAACTGTTATCTAGGCTGGTTCATAAAACTTTCGACAGTAAAATCTACTACACGAATAGATACATATTTTTTATGTTTGTAGAGGACGTATGCGATTTTGAATACCTAAAAAGTTTCTGGGAAATATAAAGGCAAATGGTAAACCATTTTGAGAAACGAAAGAAAATATATTATCAGACTTCTCTCTGACTCGTTAGACTTTGTATTTTGTATATTATATTTTCTTATTCACCTTATAGTGAAAAACATATGATACTGCTAGTTTTAACTTTCAGCGATAAGAGCAACATGATAATCTTACAAAAACAGCTTTTGCCTTTTCAATGTTAACTGCAATGGACCAAAGAGTAGTCTACTGATCTATTTTCTTTCATTTCTCAAAAATTTTAATAGTATATCTTCTATAGTTTGAATATAGATAGGCGGAATAATTATAAGTGTTAGTCGGTAATTTATGACCTCAACGTTTATTATTTTCCCTTAAGTTGAGTATTCTTTAGTTATAATTTGTGATCTTCTTTAAAACCCTCCTGAAATAACATCGTGTTGTGGGAGTTGGCATACGCATTTATGCAACAACATCTGAAAATTTAATGGTTGTCGTCGATAGAACTGAGGTTCGCAGCTAGGACAAATCCTAGGGCTGTGTAATCAGGATGATAGTGCAAATTAAGCCCATTGTCGAAATACCAGTAGTTGACCGTATTTACAGGACATGTTATGTCCTTTGGAGCGTATAATTGTCGCTCGAATACGTTTCTGTTACATTGCATAGCTCCGGGCAAATCCAACCTTAATTTATGAATGTGACGTTGACCGTACTAGGTACTTTGCTTCCAATCTATCCAATAGAAAACGACGAACACTCTGCCTTATATGGTACATATATTATTTGTGATTCCTACTTCCATAAACATTAAAACGATAGTATAATGCCTGTAAAGTTATAATATTTCAGAGCCGCTATTATAGTTAGGGGAGATCAGGGTTACTCAGGATGCGAGGCTATTCGGGACAGGGTGGATAACTTTGAATCAATACGTTCGAATTTCCACTGGAAATATTGTAGGTTTTGTCTCTATGTTGCCGTTTTAACAACGGGGTTTGGCAGATTATTCCAGGGTGTGCAAAGTTTTTTTTCAGCACTGAAAGTTATTTTTTTTTGCTTATTTCTTGAGCACTTTGCTTCCTCATTATGATGAAGATGCAATTGCATTTGCTTATATTTAGAAAAATATAATTTAGTTTGCCTAAATATTTTTCATTAAAAGGATAAGAGTATCAATTGGCCAAGTTTATGTAAAGTACTGTGGTTATCATATGATTAGCCGTTACTGATCGATTAATGATCAGTGACGCGGTATGGTGCCTCGTTGAACATGTCAGTTGATATGGCATGTATGCACGGAAGCATTCAGGAAAACCGCGCACATTAGCAACAATCTGTCACCATGGTCACTCTTGTCATCATCATGCTTGAAACACTTAACGAGGCTCGGACAACAGCAATAATGCATTGGCACGTTTCTAATTATAATACTCAAGTGAACTCCAAAACGACGAATTTAAGAGCACTCCTTTCTGGTTAAAATAATCGAATTAGCAATCCTTCAGATACAGTTTCCTTCAACAATTATACACTAAACATATACTGAAATATTTATAAAACTATTTTTAGATAATTCTATAACTATATTCAGCTGCAACTTGCGAGCGGTGTTAGTCGCGCGCGATGAGAAAGTGCCCGTGAAGCGAGCAGAATTTTTTGTTAAAGCGTCTCATATAAGTTGTATTTTCATTTCCCGTCATGATTTTCTATAGAATGTCCTTTATTTGTTGTTTGGAAAATAGCGAAAAGAAAATGTCCATCAGAATGAAAGGTTAAGTTCGCTTAATTCTTGTGGTACCCATTTTCCTAACTTTAGAATTTTTTCCACTCCATGTAAACTTTTGGGAGCAGTTATACGATCAACTCCTAGTTGTGCTGCAAGTTCTTCTTGCGTCGGTAACGAATTTTACGGGAATAAGGTTTCCAGCAAATCATCACCGAAAAATTTTTCAGGCTGACCACAAAGTGCACGGTCAGTGTTGCGTCGCAACATCGAAAACTCATCGATTGGGGATCGGGCTTTATGCCAAAGATGTGAATCCACCTAAAAGGTATAGAGGTGGGGGTGTGAGGAGTGAGTATTAAGAGAATGTGTGCAAGTTACCGACGCTGGCCGGTAGTCAGTCTTAATTCGGGAGTCGATCATGGATCGTCTGCGGTCTTGGCTTTTTCCTGTAAATAGTGTGTTGTGATTAAAGACCTCAACTAATTAGAATGAATCAAACTAAAATTAAATTAAGTTAAATGCGGTGAGCGATCTAACAATTTCATAAATAGGTTGTTGAGCCACCTAAGTCAAGACAATCATTGACTTCAAAACACGTAGGATAAACTATTCTCCCTTAGCACAGAACAAATTGATATTCTTTTCCCTTATTGTTAGATATTATTGTATGTTACTTGTTCGGATAATTAAAACAGTATTTTGAACACAGCAAGATCAACAATTTAAAACCCCCAAAGAACTTTCAAATATTTGAAAATCAATTCATATAACTAATATTCTTCAGAATCGCGAATGCTTTGTGAAGAGTCTCTTAAAATTGAAATATGTTATTTTTCTCTATCCCATGACCCCTCGGCTGTCATACCACATGCGTGCGGAAGTTCCATTTTCCCCCCTTGTAAGAAAATGTACTTTTGATCCCCTTAGCATAATTTTAAACGTACCGATTCTTAGTTTTTCATCATAGAAGGTATTATAATATTATAATTATAGATTTATATTACTTATAATCTCTAAAGCATAATTCAATAACTGTAATAATGAGATCCTGGTTGAAAATAGGGATTTTAATTTTTCTAGCTGCTTTGTTAGTTTTTCATTGAGTCTGAAAAAGAATCGTTTCTTGCAATCCTTAATACGCTCTCGGAGAAATTCCAGTCCAGGAACATCCGGAAACAAACAGTGCAAAGAGCTGGGGCGGGGTTAGAATGTCGTAAACCTTTCTCCCTTTTCCAGTCCTTCGTTTACGTTGCTGGCAGTGAGAAGTGCACTTTCGAGTAAAATCGTAAGCTCGCCTCCTGACCTGAAAGGCTATACTAGTGGCGTGGCCAAGGATCCAAGGCTGGTGCTGTTTTAACGGTGCTGGTGTTAATAATGTCGCTACATAAGCACTTTGCAAGTTCCTTGCTATATCGTTGGTGAGCCACATTCTCCAAAGTATCTCGTATAGTAATTAGGAGACATAACTTAAGTAGCCGTCATAAGGTTGTTGCTCAAGTTTATCAAAGATATAATCTGAAATTCTGTAAAATAAATACAGCTCTTCTGATATTAGCTTCATTCATTTTTTTCATATTTTACAGAAAGTGGCAGGCAGAGAAGTATTAGATGAATAACCAAGTGAGCCCGATTATATGGCTTCGCTATCATGGTGAACACCAAGGAAAATAGGATATGAACAGACATTCATTTTTAACATTATGCACACTTCACGTGCATCCGAAGGAAAGGTAACAGCGACTGAAATTGAAGAAGATGTATCTTGAAAAGTGCATAAAATATTTCGACATCTTCCCCGATGGCAAGACTTGGGTTTAGCATCTCTTTTCGGGAAAGAGAAAGTATTTTTCTTAACAGGTGAATTTGATTAAGCTTCTGAGGTATGGTGCTGCTATATCGATGTTTGGATTTAGTGAAATTTCAAATTTCCGCCAAGTATCGAAATGGCAACACTACGAAGATAGTGTAATCTGTGTAATGTTCCTGTGCATAATACTAAAACTAATACCCTTAGAGGAAAGGGAGGGGTCAGCTACATCATTAAACATGGCCGTTCATGAGCACATTGTACTCTAAATTAAAATAATGGTGCGAAATATTTTAGTTAATAATTTAAATTATTATAAATTAATTTGCTAGATTTACTTCTTCTCTCAATATTCAATAGCAATGTTAGTACTAAGATTAATAATATTTAACGAGGTTCTAAAAAGTAGTAATGTTAATTGGAACGTGACTGGATGAATGATCTAGTTGTTAAGAAGTATTGATTAAGAGAAAAACAGGAAATTGTATTGTAAATAAAAGGGATGAAGGACCTACAAGATATCCATAAATAACAGGCCAGCTGGGAAGTTCCATCAGAAACAATTCTAAACAATTTTCCTAAAAAGGGATAATAAGAACCTAACTTCTGTCATCGAGAAACTGATCTCGATTAAAGAACCTCCGTCAAACAATGCGTTTTTTCGATTTTAACTTAAAATTGTAGAAGTGAGAAGTAAGTTATTCAGCAAATTTGAACAGTTTTTTTTCTTGTTATATTTTCATTAGAGAATTAAGGCATTCGATTTGTGTAAAATTTGACCAGAAAAACATGTTTTTATGAATGTATCTGTCTGTATAGATTTTTAGATTGTAAGCACGATAACTTTGGAAAGAATTGACCGATCAAATTGGTCTCTGTTATATTCTTTCAGTGTCCTAAAATGAAGTTCAAGTTAATCAGCCAGCCATTTTGGATAAAAATTGAAAAAGATCGATAGAACGTTAAGTAGATAAATTTCTTTTTCTATTCGAAATAAAAAACAATTTTTTTAAATAAAATAAATTTTTTGACTCAAACCGCTCCAACATCCTCAAAATAATGCATAAGGAATGACTCTGAATGAGTAGGAAGTTGGGGATTGATTATACCGTGGGTATATAGTGTTATGATGAGTGTGACTTTAGGGCGTCTTCGAAAAGGCTGTTGGCTAATCTTTGTAAGGGCTAGCTTTGAAACTATTGTATGGCGATATTTCACGAATAATAAAGTTATTTAGTTCTAGTAGTCATGATAAGTGGGCATTTTATTGAGCTTCAAAGAGTCTGGTTGCAGTGTATTTGAGAAGAAAATAAGAACGCAGTATAGTATCCGATACGCAATTTTACTTTCATAGGATGATTTCAATAATGTCAAGGAAAGTAATAGTGCAGTTTAAAATGAATTAAGTCTAGAGTAGAGTGCCATGAATCCAGAAATCCATAAAAAAATTTTACTTTAGAATGTACGCCAAGTTTCTCAGAATCGTAGTGGGCGTAAGTCAAGCAACTTTATGTACGAAAATGTCTCTTACATACGACGCCTCAGCGACATGATTCAAGCACGCTATATGCGAGTCTTGCTCGCAAAGTTGGCCCATCTCCAAATGAACGATTAAGCAAAGGTGCAGAAATTGGTTATCTACAGTAAGAGGGAATTCTATTCACTGCACAATCTGTTCCCCATTTAACTTGACTGTTTACTGCATATTCAAAAATATTTGTTTCCAGAATTAATTTCGGTATTAAAATGAATGAAAAATGAACCACCGAATGTGCTAAATTAATTTCTATGAACACATTATTAGCAGAAAATTATAAAGATTTTAAATTAAAAGAACATTTAATTAAAATTAAGAGGTTTATTCTGGCAAAGGTCCACATATGATAACTTTCATAAAATCTTACTAAGAACACTTTAAAGACGTGAGGTGATTTATTATTCAGGAAGGGGCAGGCCTTTCAATTCCCTCTTATAAAAGCTTTATAAATCTGAAAGATAAAACTAATTTTCTCGAATAAACCAAGTCATGTAAGTGTCCTGTAAGTATTGAAATTTAATAAAAACTCAATGAAAGAAACTAATTCTACATAAAAAGCTTGAAAAATGCATAAATAAGCTCGTAAAATTCATTATTGTATATTATGATTATTATGATATTATAGATTATAAAAAAATGTTGAAACCGGTAATTCTAAAGTAAAATAAAATAATTATGATATGATTTAACAGCTAGATGAGATCCGAGCATAAGTGTTTATCAAATTAGATTTAATTTAATACTTCAGCTGCCTACTAACAAGGCCTTATGATTAATATACTTATTTTAGAAATTTAAACTTCCCAGTGAGCAAAAAAATTCACGAATTGAAAATAAAAAGGAATTTACGAGAATAGGCGACAAATCGGGTAATTGATAAGAAGATAGAAAGAGATAGGGGATGGACAAAATAGGAAGGAATAAAGAAGCGGATATTGAGAGAGATAGAGCTAACTGTGGATAAGGAGTTAGAAGAATATAGAAAGATATAAACAAGAGATAAAAATAAATAGAGAAGTGAAGATTAAAAGAGATATGAGTAAACGGTGATTGAAAAGGATATAGAAAGAGATGAACGAGGATAGACAAAAGATTGAAAAGAGATAGATAAATGTAGATTGAAAGAGATATGGGTAGATGTGGATTAACGTAGAGATAAACCATTTTTTAATCCATTTCTATTTTAAAGATAGAAGGAGATAGAAAAGGATAGGATTTATATCTCTTTACTTCAGGCAGGAATGTGTTGGGTGTCAGGTTGTGTAAGAAAGGTCGGCTTATTTGTCGCTTGTGCAATTTGTGCAGGGTTGCGTTGTGACATTGATACATTATGAAAATTTTTTAGGAACAACGAAAAGGCCTGTTACACGCGAGGCGTGCGCTTTCTTGTGTAATATGTTATAAAACCAGAACCGTATGGTTGAGGTAAGCTCCAAAAGATAGCGGTTAGGAATAAGTCAAGTCAACCTTTTACAGAAGTGTACGGTCATGATTTACAAATATCTCAAGACTAGAGGTCAGAAAAAAAGCAATTGATAATAGAGTTTATTATTTTTTTTCGAACTCTTATAAAAAGAAAGATAATATTTAAATGCTTTTTAATAGATCACAAGTTCTATTTTAATCCGGACTGCAACCACAAATGAAATATTCACTAATAAACAGGTTCATTTGAAGAAAGGAATACTGAATGATGATACACTGTCAATTCGTAACAAAGACAAAATGTATCTGACGAGTGGTAGCCAAAGGCAACTTTAAAGAGATGGTGATTCCGAAACCATACCATGAATTACGAACATTATCGAATTTTCAAATCAAATGAGTCAACCATAGGTAACATGAAATCAATTAGTCGCAACAAAAGCCTTTTACATGCAGTTTTAAAAAACGAAAGATTTTTATTTTAAAGGAAACATACTTCATTAGACTTTAAATTAAATTTATAATAATGGTGATAATTTACAATCCCACGTGGTTATTCACTTGTAAGTGGCCTATAAGAGAAGTTTGGACAGCTTGAGAGGCAAATAGGGGGTTTCAAATGGCCGAAGCGTGACTGTTATCCCCGCCAAATGGGATCGGAATTAAGGGTTAGATAGTGCCGACGATAATTATAATTAATTAATGCTACATCCTTCTGAATAGTGGTGACGATTAAATCGATCGCTGAAGTGTTCGTGATTGGTCCACTCTTGGTTTTAATAGTCCTTGCCTCATGTTCCTGATTCGTGGTTTAAATTAATCTAATGCTTAATTGCGTCACTTCGGACAAATCGTTTTACATTGCTGCGCAAATTTTTTCAAACATTTGAAGTTTTCTATTCATATTTTAGCTTAATTGGTTTTCAGCTATAAAAGGCACATAAAATTTTATGGGAAACTCATACTCAAGATTTATTAGTTCTAATTTAAAAGCACAAAAGTTTTCATAAAAGGAAATGAAGATATCATAAAGGCAGTTGATTAAATTAAAAATCCTAACATTAGCATGGAATTTTTAATTTAGTAACAAAGCTTTGCGTCTCCAATTTCGTACTCAGATGAAAAGTATAATTTTTCGATTGAGTTTCAAATAACGTAGAAGAGAGTTTAATACCTACATACCTATACTACAGTCTCATTTTGTTTCAAATATTCCTAAACGACCCTTTGAAATAAAGCTAATAATTTCCATTCTTCGTTATTCCGAAACGTTGGCTATTCATCATGTATGATTCATACCTACTCATATTCATATTCACTCTCTATAAAGAATTTTACGATCACAAAGCTAACAACGATAAATGAATTTCCGTAGAATTTCGCATTTCCATTCTCGATACAACTATGAAAAGTAGTTAAGGACATTTTTCACTATGCACAACCAGGTTCCAAGTACCACAAATTTCTCTCAGTACATGGTCGTTTTAAATAATATAAAGACGGATATATTTTATATAAATACGAAATTATTTTCGCCAAGTTTACCCTCGCAATTGTAACGAAGTGTTTTTCCCCCGCCCTATCCCTGCGGACGCTTCAATCTTCCAGGGTCTGAATTTATAGAAAAGGATTTCAATAACGACGGTAGGAATTTAGCGAACCAAAGAATAATCGTTTTTATTCCCCTATAATAATCTAAAACTAAACGAGCTGGTCAAGTAAGTTAGTGCAGAGTGCGAGCCTAAGTCTGTTGGGCTTTCGGTACGATTTGTTGAATGGCGCAACTAGAGCCACGATTCACCAGGCACAGAGCAACAGTTCTCGTAGTGAAAAGAAAATGGTAAAAAAATAATGATTTAAAATTAATTGACAGAAATGTAAATCGGAGAATAACATAAGATGATTAGAAGTTGACAGGCGGTATTGTCCTAGGTAATGTTGCACTGACACCAAATTATCGCACTTGACACAAATAATGACTGATGATAGTTGAAAATCGGAGCACCATACAGAAGATGGTTGAAGATGGAACCCAACACACAACGCCACTCACAAGTGGACAACGGCACAAATATTACTGACGTGTTTCACGGGCATTTTATAATTCTGAAGCAAATTCACTGCCAACTCGTAACGGAGTTACCGGGTGGTGTTTAAGGAGTGGTTCGGGCAGGCCCCTCTTGTTTTGACCTCGATGATGGTGGGGGGCGTTGGCACTCATGTGGTCCCCGTATATATATATATAGCTATATATATACGAAATTACTCTTATGATAAAGCATCACATGCTCTTAAATTATTTCTATTCCTTCTTATTGTAGAATATAAGTTTAGTAATTTCAACTTCAGTAAATTCAAGTTTGCATATCCAAATGAAAAACAAAGTATTAATTTAATAACACTGTATCTGGTGTTAAATTTACCAGCAAAAAAATGTATCCTATGAAAGTTATTTTAACACTGAAAATAGTGTAGTGTAACTATGACAACATATAAGAAATTAAATAACCTGAAGTTCCATCACACCTTTATAAATCTACATACAACATATATTGCACTCTATATTACTCTCAGGAGTGAAGTAATATTTATTCTTATAATCTAGATTATTTTTACACGTAGAGGAGATTGGGGCAATTCAGGACGCGGGGCAATCTGGGACAGTTTGGATAACGTAGGAAAAATACGTTAGAACTTTAACTGGAGATAATATAGGTTACCGTTTTACCAACGGTGTTTGCCTGACGTATCAACTGCATCGCAGTGTGTGCAGACAGTTTTTTTTTTCAGCATTGAAAGTTGTTTCTAGTTTCCTCGGGATTCTTTGTTTGTTTCGTTTAGGGTAAGCTCGCCAACTTTAAGTTTGCAGTAATAAATAGTATGTACTCGGACTTCCCTCTCGATGTTTGTATAAAAGATAAATTAAATTACAAATTAGTTAATTTTTTATGTTTTAAACCATTATATACCAATTTTTCCGTAATTTTGTGGACATTTTTAACCGTACTTATTTCCCCAGTTTAAAATGTTAGATAGAACCCGAATAAAACTCGGATAGAGTCGGGACCCTATTTGGGCTTTTCACAAATGATTTTAGTTTTTGTAATCGATTTCTGAGCACGATTACTTTCCAAAGAATTGACAGATTGGATTGGCATTCGATATACTCATTTAGTATCCTAAAATGAAGTTCAAGCAGAAAGTTCCTTAGCCAGCTATTTTGGATAGAAATTCAAAATATTTTTTTTGGAAATATGGAAAAAATATGGAAAACGGTTTTGGAATATATTAAATTTAATTTTTGAGCCAAACAACGCGAGATAAGAAAACACTCAAAAGACTAGAATTAGTGCTTTTAAAAGGTGAGATAAAATTTCTATTAAGCATTCACCAAGATAATTGTTTTAATAATATTTTTGATGATTTATTTGAATCTATTATACTATTAACGGAGCCGAGTGCGGAGGGCGAGATTTAAATCATTTTTAAATCAAATAGCGAGCACGAAGCGCGAGTGTCTGGATGAGAATGTGTTCCTTATAATTAAAGTCGATAGAACCGTAGTAAATAGATTTCTCTTTTCATTTGAAATAAAAAACAAATTTTGTAATTTGAACATTTAGAATATCTAACATCGATCGCGATGTGCGATGATCAAATATTTTTCTTTTTTGATCCAATATAGAGTTAATGTATTTTCTGTATTGCGGAGAAAGATCGCATAAATTAAGTTTTTTTTAGTACGCTCCAAGTGAATTTTTAGCTGCAAATCAAACTCAAAAAAAGGAATCGAACATGTTCTAAAGTAATTCTGTGTTACTTGAGAAATTTCCTTGGTAGAATTATGTATCAGGAACGTCCTGAAGGCAGCGGTTCGTGCGGGTGTTCTTTTCGCAAAGTTATAAATCTCCAGAAATGGATAAGAAATTCAGAGAAATGGAAAAAGAATGAAAGAGACAAAGGAAGACTGCGAGAGAAGTGGGAGAAAAACGAATAGATGGAAAGAGCTGAGGGACACGGAAATCAGAGGAGCGTGTCGCGCCTTCTGTAAACTTCGAACCATCGCATTGGCTGCAGTTGGCAAGAATAAATCAAAGCCTGCCAATACCGACATTACGAGCTTTTATTACACAGTTGGAAACAGTTCCTTGTTTGCCTTCACGCTTATTTACAATGAGTTTCACTTTATTTTTTTTTTATTCTCTTCTCAATTCTACCGATCTTTTGCCACTCTAAAAATCCGATTTTCCTGATAAATTAATATTTTATTCATAATATAAATTAAAAATATAATTATCTCATTAATTGAGACCATATTTTATCTAGGTGTCATCAATTATATTTCGTCTCTTTTTATATTTAACATTTTTAGCAGTTGAAGGGTGACACTGTATACGGCCATTGTATACGTATAAAACCAATACCTTTTCATATGATGAAAAGGAATTGGTAATCTGAATTCGCATTAATACACAATTTTTTATCTGTCTGAAATTCTACCAACGAGCAGAAAAAATGAAAAAAACCTATTCCTTTCAATCGACTTCGTAATGATTAATGAAAGGGTATTGGAAAGAATTAAAAAATAGAACAATGAAAAAGAAGGAATAGAATAGCATCACTTTTAAAATACTTGATAGAAAAATTAAAGAAAACCTAGAGACGTTTTCGGGACCTTACTAAGATGTCTTTTGAAATATGTTTTTTGGATATCCTAGGGATGCTTTGAAGGCGAATATGTCAGTACCAAAAGATGTCCCGAGAACGTCATATGTCTTTAAGACGTCTTAGATACGTTGATTGGACTGACGTTCATTGGAAAGACATTTGACATTTTGTATTATTCTTTCCATTGCCTTTTTTTATAAAGCACCACAATGATTCACTTTTTCGAACGTTAAAATAATTGTAAATAACAAAATGCTAATAATTTTGATAGACCAACCTGTGGTAATGTAGCATGTGACTGGGGCTATTCAGGACTTTTTTTTTATTACTTAATATGACCAATACAAAAAATATTTTTTAATAACTATAAATAAATTTTAAAAACTTGAACTCTCCCCTCCCCATCCTCAGTCAATAAATGTCATGTATTTTAAATTCCCCATATACCAGGTTAATTATGGACAAGGATTGGGACAATTTGGGACATATGGCGCAAAAGATGTTTATTTTAAGATGTTTATTTTGAACAAATACAGTTTAAATTTATAGAATACTTGCTTGTAAACATAATAATCGTCGTCGCTTGAGTCAATCGTTTCCAGATGAACTTTTCTTGGTCGCCCCTGCGCGCTTGTTGCTGCCTTATTTAGTTTTCAATTGCCTTCATAGTTTTTTCTTTTGATATTTCCTTTTTTTTTTGCACTGAGCCAATTATTGTTCTCAAATTTCCCCGGCCACGTGCGTCATGAAATGCCCCGAAGCGAGTTTCGAACATTTACGATTTATATCAATCAATCCATACAGATAGATTCAAGTGAGACACCGTGAATTGAATTCCTTACTTGCTACATTTGCTCTTATGGTAATTATAACATTTGATAAACCTTTTGAGTTTTGAATACAACTCGAATCAGACCTGAATTCGACCCGAAATCTCCTAATCTAACTTGACCCGAAGTTTCATCAAACTGACCCGAACCTACCCATCCGAGCTTCAAATTTTTGTCCATCCGTGTTTTTATAGAATTTGTTTTCAGTATATAACTATAGAATATTTAATAGAGAATATTTAAAATTCATTAAATTTTTATCCAAGGCAGTTTTATCAATTTTTATTATAACAATGGATCTGAATTCAATAGGAACGAAGCTGGTTCACAGCACATTCATAAGTAAGAGATCTAAGCCATCAGAAATTTAATATAGATTTTCCAATTCTATGAGTCGCTCTATATATATATATACATATATATGTCTGACTGACGAAAAGACTAGGACAGGGATCGGAACTATGCAATAATGGAATTCCTATGGCATTCTCGTCTGGTGTTCTCCAATAGTAGATAAGTTATTGACCGGAATGCTAGCACCTGCAAATTTGACAACCTTAGTGAAAATTGAATTTGGATTCGATTATTTAAACTTTCGAAATATACTTAACTCCCGCGTTATGTCACTTTTCTGGGGCATGGTTCGCAAAAGCCTTGATAGGCTTCCTAGAATTTTTATGACGTAAGTAAAACTACATTATGATGGAACTTGAAATGCCTGTGGGTCAGGAAGAGGGGCCTCTCTCCTTTTCACCCTTCGCCAGCGAGCGCCGACAAAATTCTAAGAAGTACATAATGCAAAAGTGAAATAACGCGGGAGTTGAATGAATCTAAAAGTGTCGGCCTTATAGCCTATGTGGCGCCCTCCGGTAAATTAAGAAGCTCAAAATTCTAGAGTGACATACCGTCAGAGTTCAGTGTAATTGTATGTAAAAGTAAAACTAATTCAAAACATAGAGCGCCTATAACGCCCTTACATGCACTGCGCCCTTTAACGGCGCCCAACCACGCCCCTCCAAAGTCCAGTGGAGATAGTTAAAAATTTTAAATTGACTCCTAATCCAAATAAGAGTGCGATAATGCTTTAAATTATTTTTACAAAATGTTTTACTTTTTAAAAAAATTTAATATTTTATTGCATAAGATTAGTAGCTTAAACTCAAAACTGACTGCGTGCTCAGAGTTCTGTTGAATGGAAAATTCGTGTTTGATATAAGTCCAGGAAAGCAGCTATTTCTCATTTACGACTCTACTGCAAGCAAGAATTCACATACTACGTTTATTGAACATTCCCGACTCAGTTTCATCCCCTTCAGTTTTCCTCAAGATTCGCTTTATTTACACAAGGACGGCTTCTACTGAAGGAAAAACATCACGCACCATATGCCATGAGACTTTTAACTTGGATTTTTTTATGCGGTTATAAATTAATATTTGAGCTTATACCGAAACCTATAGATAGAAGAATGCAAATGTCGCAAATATCTATCTGCCTTAAAGAACATTACATTTTGCACGTGCTTCTTTTATGGCTCTTTTTTATCTTTTCAAAATTTATATAAATGTATTTCTGCTGGAGACTTATGACAGAAAATACATAAAAAGTACAACTCTTTCAGCCTTTCACATGCTCTCTTCATTTTAAATATATAGCAAATTTAATATTTATGACAATAACGAAGCTTTAATCAGCCATTGAAGATAAAATCAGAAGATGACGCAGTAATTAAGGGCACGATTATAGAAGGGGTCATTCATTAAATGTAAAGTTAGAAGATGATCCAGTCATTGAATTGGCCCGCCCCTGAGTCAGGTGCGGTGTGTAGCGCCCTCGGCACGACACAGAAGTAGGGAAGAGGTGGGGA
>JAUESI010000002.1:5984014-5994918 GCA_032275145.1 Synergus laeviventris
GGTTCACCGGAAAGCTTCCCTCCTACCCCCAAGAAAAGGAAAACCACTTCAGGCCCTCGACGCAACCTTTTCAAAACTCTGGATTAGGTTTTATTATTTTAAGAGTACGGATCTTGCCCCGTATCAATTGCAATGAAAATCGAAGGATCTATGTCCAACATTAGTATTCTGAAAATGATTCGACCCAATTGCAATCAGAACTGTAACGTGATCGAATGAATTGAGTAACCATATTTGAATCATACTAATAAGAAAAGAACGACTTACTACTGCTAAAATATTTTACTTTTACATTCTCATCAGAGAAGGAATTATATTTGTCTAAAATTTGACCTCCCCTCCAGTCTTTTTCGAAATTTTTTCGTTTTGTGACCCCTGAACCCAAAAACATATTTTTACAAGTTGTTTGGCTGTCCGTATGTATGTCTGTCCATAGATTTTCAGTTTGGGAGCATGATAACTTTCGAAAGAATTGGCCTATTGGATTTGCCTTAGGTATACTTTTTTATTGCCCCAAAATGAAGGTCGAATTCGTTAGCCAGCTATTTTTAATACAAATCAGACTCTAGTGCGGGTCACTCTCTTTACTTTTTGAACATAAGTTAAAAACTCTTAAAGTAACAATCGAATGCATCAGCATTCATCAAATTAACAATTGAAATACATAAAGAAACCACGATGCAAACAAAATCACAAAAAATCACACCTTTAATAATCGTTTGCAATTAATTGCCAAACGCAAGTGCTATAACAATTTGTGTGCTAATGACTTATAATTGGCGGTTCTCCATATTTCGCCTCCCTTTTTGCTTAGAGAAGCAGAGACCTCAGGGTAACCGATCGATAGTTTTCCGGACGAATTATGCCGTCATTCAAACGATGGAAATCATTTCTTACAATTAGCACATCATCAGCATTTTATAGATCTCAGTAATTTGAAAATTAATTAGGTCACGTTTACTATAAAGAGAGCGTTCTGCCCATATCGCAAGGATAGACATCTTTTTCAAAATAGTTCGTGATAAATGTGCAATGGTCTGAAACAAGCTTCTCTCGTTTTAATTGCAAAATTGCAGCCACCATTTTCTTGCAGTTTCCTAATTTAAATTTTAATAGGAACACCACAAGAGCTTATGTTAGGTAGCGGTTCTGATTGTTTCACACTGATGTTAGCATCTTGCGCAATTCAATTGTGAATTGTAAATTATTTACATATATTACAGAACAAATTAAGGTGTAGCAACAAAAGCTTCTTGAGTGGTTTGCGTATTTATTTCTTATTCGTCGTTTTCATACAACACTTGTAAAATTTAAAACTTGTAAAACGACGAATAAGAAATAAATACAAGAACTCCTTTCAATTCCTCAGTGTTGTTTAAAACATCAAAATTGACATTCACGTGTATTTGTATAAAGAGAAATTCAAAGAGTGAAAGTTAAAGTGAAATTGAAAAGTTATATACATAATCGCCCCTATGCAATTCAAAACACTCAAAAAGACCTCAGAAATTAAAGGGTTCAGTTACATGAAGGTTGTGTTAGTTGTAAGTTCATATTCTGTTCACAAACCATTACTTATAACGAAACAGTATCTAACTCTGTGCGGCTTGAAGGAAAACAGTAGGCGCGTAGCGAAAGATAAAAAGGGAATTTCGCGACTCGCGAAACCGAAAATTGTTAAGCTGCCCGTGCGAGACGAGAGTCATAAATTATCAAGTCCCGTTGTGTAAGACTCGACGCGAAGTCGGATTTATTACCGGAATTCTTGCTTCGCCGAGAGGTCTTAGGCGGGAAAGCCGCGAACGTTTCGTCGTTTCCGCAGAAATTCTCAAGGACTGACGCGTACAAATGGGTCATAAATTAATGTGCTCGGCCGATTGGTTAATTCGAGCTGCCTCCTTAGTTACGCCGTCTGTCTTTTCAGAACAGGATAAAACGAGAATTTATCAAATAGAGCGCCCTCCTCACACTTTTGCGAAAAATTCAACGACGCAAGCGATTTTTTGCTATTCAGTGGTAAATGAAGTAGAATTCAAGTTTTAATTGGATGGAAATTTATGTTATTCTATGGCTAAGTAAATAAAAGTATTTTTTTACGGATGAGAAAAGTAAAGGTAAGTATAGGGAAATTGGTAAAAACGAAGTAAAGAAATCGAATCAAGTAAACAGAAAAACTGAAAGAACAGCAATATAACGATCAAACGTACGAAAATTGTGAAGTACTGAGATTATTATGAAAAGGTTGATACTTTACAAAAATAAATTTTATTCAGTAGACTTCAAAATATTGTATCTTTAGTTCTTATTTCTGTCATTAACTTAAAATTGATCAAAATGTCGCTTGCACTCTTTTATCTGCGAAAATGTTTTGGAAGTAATTGTTATATTTTATCGAAACGTTAGGTTTCATCATATGCACAATGATTTTTTCCCTTACTAACACTTAAAATTTGGACCAAAATCTTCAACAGGAAAATGAGTCAGGTCAAAATAAGTATACTCAAACCTGGATTTATTTTCCATTTCGGGTATCTCTCTAATCCGATTAAGGTACATGTCCCAATTTTCGTCCAGGTAAAGGTTAAATCTGAATCAAGATTTCATCATAGGTTTATACCTATTTGCGTCCACGGCGCAAACTCACATAATACTTTATAAGCGCGAATGGATATTCATAGCGCGCACTATATGAAAAAAGAATTAGAATTAAATTTTAGATTTCGACAATAACATAAATTCAAGTTGTCTCGCATCAAGAGTATTAATTATAAATTCAGATAAAAACTTTCTTTGAATAAATAATTGTATGAATTTATTTATTTAATTAATATTTCGTTCCATTAGGATGCAAATATGGACATGGACGTAAATTGGGACATTTACCTTAGAACTGAAGAATCAAAAACAAGTTACGCTAATAAGAATAATTGCACAGAGAGGCAGGAAGAAGCCCTTCTTTCCAAGCCTATCTCTCGATGCCTCGGTTCTTCTCACCTAAATATGCGACCGACGCAAATTCTACGAACTAAATAATTTCAGAGGAAGTAAATCTAAGTTTGAGTGTAGTTTTAATCCAATAAAACAATTTTCGGAAACTTGGCACCCACGCCAGTATGCAGTGTCGCCTTTTATTTAATTAATACTGCAGGAAAAGTAGTCGCTAAGCTAAAAAACTGGACTTGCCATTATTTATGTAGAATTCAATTTCCTTACAAAAAAAACACTTTACGGTGAAATTTGAAAACAAAATTATGTTGTCCATGAGCCTAATCGCTTTTACCATCACAGAATGTATATTTATCCTGTAAAAGCCAATCAACACACAATTAACGATCAGCGCTTCAATTTTCGCTTAATCAGGTATTGTTTTACTTTGTGGCTTTATTCTTGTTCAAAAGCGCGCGCGCTTAACCGATCAAAAAATATTTGCCTCGCCTTCTATAGTTTCTACGAGAAAACTTTTCTTTGTTGGATGCAAATAACCTTTTTGGTTTTAATTCGATTTAATTCTATGAAACGCTTCACCCATTTCTAGAGAGAAAAAATCATTCCGACTCTCACATTATTAATGACTCGCAAGTTCTCTTGTAAAATTCTGAGGCGATGTGTTTATATTTGGCTCAATGACAACGAAATTTTCCTTTTGCTTGCTATTCTTGAAATTCTGATCAAATTTCCTCAATATGTGGATAATGGGCTGTCTGTTTCATTAAAGAGAGACATTTCTAAATTTCCAGCTAGCCAACCCGCTAGCTAGACCATACCCCTCACCAAGCAAAAAAGCGTCTGTAAACTAAGGGACCTGAGAGCCTTGATGCCTTACGTTATTCAGTTTTTGGGACTCCGACGGAAAAGTGTTTTCGACCCTGAGAGAAGATCAGGGTACTTAGGATCTCTACGACGATCACGTACATCGTTATTTGGTGATCAACTCACGCGGACGAGTCCCTCCCTCTCTGTCAGGACTTCTCTTTTTCTTTTTTTTAAACTAAAATAAATCCAGTTAAGTTAGTATCTCAGTATTTTATTGTGTTTTCTCTCCCTCTTTTCCCACGCTTCCTGACCCACAAGCTTCCCAGGACTTCGAAATTCAGTGGAGCACGTCCTGCCTCACCTACCACCGATCCGAGTGAAATTGTGCCGCGATCTCATTCTTGACGGGTAGGAAAAATCCTTGCTTTGAACTGTACCCTCCACTGGGAACAGGACAGAGTGTGGTTGCCGTGAAAGAGTTCCAAACTGGACTACATCGTGGAACAGGACAGATTCGGATATGGGCGACCTTGTAAGGGTTTCTCTTTTTCTTTGTCGTTTTTTGTTGTTTTTATGAGTGCTGTAACTTAGCGACTTCCCTGCGCACCATTGACCGATAGGCCACGCGAGATTTCGCGAGGCGTAACATGTTATATAGGGTTTTTAATTATGTAGCCTTTATAATTGACGGGTTTGGCCAGTCGGGACGGACGAGATTGATCAGCGGATCGGGAAGCGCCCTAAAATTGATCTAAACTGGATCTAACGATTTGGAGGTGAGCAATATCGCTTTGCACCAACTCTCTACGAACTGTGCGTCTCTGCTAGTCAATGTCCCGAATAGTCTATGTGTTTTATCGAGGTGATCTTGATTTCTTTAGATATTGCGAATTTATAATTATTGATTTATTAATGTATATATACTTTATGATTTCCGCCGATTACGACGTTTTGCTCATTCATAGTTCGTGTATGTATGTATTTTATGAATTTTGTTGATCTTGAAATGCTTATTTGATTATCGAATTGTATTCTTTGAATTCATGTATGTCCTTTTATATTTCTCAAGAGATATTCGATTTATAACGGTTTCAATTGAAATTTCAAAATACTCGTATAAATTGCTTTCTCAATCTTCCTGACCAATTTTTTAGGCTTAGCTTATTTCAAATTGTTTATCTGATTTGATAATGTATTTTAATTATCAGTTTTTGAATTACATTCTGACAGAAATTTAATTGCAATTAGTTATGTCACTGAAACATGTTCAAATAAAACAGGTGAACGAGAACAATTATTTCTTTAACGAGGGTAAATGGTGCTCACACTATCAACTAGAAATAAGTTTAAAAAATTCCCAGCACTGTAAGTCGTTAAAACTTATATGATCGATAAGTTCTCAGCCGTTAAATGTCGCAAAGTTTTATAAATACTGAGAATTTCTAAAAAAAATAGTTTTTAAATTGCTTAGGATCAATAAAAACATTAATCCTCTGTTTATATTAATAACAGACGAATTTATGTTTTTAATCACCAATGTTATAAAAATTCCGTCATTTAAGAAATTCATTTTCTAGTTTTAGTGCGAATTCTTAGAGAAGCTAATATATATAAGCAGGGCCGAATTTACCCTCAATGCCGCCCTAGGTCACTGCCCCACATCGCCCCAAGATGTAAATCCAGGCCTGTATATAAGAGATGACTTATATTACTGATTGTAGGGACTTCACCTTGCCGGAAGCAGAACTGCCAATTACATTTCGCCAATTGTATTTCGCGCCTCCTCCTCAAGATGAAATGATAGTCCCCCCTTTTCGGTCAGTGTAGCCACGATTTTTAGAGCTAAACAAAAGAATAGCGCCCGAGCCTCGTCATTCATTTTTTTCGTGTCTCAGTGAAAACACGTGTATGATTATATTAAAATGGGAAAAGGAAAAAAGAAGACATGTGGTAGCTCCCGTGATCTACATCTAACGTTCGTCGAGCTCAGAATCTCTCAATGAAGGTAAGCTGAAGATTCTTTCTCCTCTTCAGTTAAATCTCTTCCTTGTTACTTTTATCATATTGCTTTTTCTGTAATGATCATATCAGTCAGAATTCGGGTTTTAAATCCGTTTGCCGTTATCGTGCACACATGTTCCACGCACCAAGATGGCGATCTTCATAACGATTGGGTACAACCTGCATAGTTAAACAGGACCTTTCCTGTTCTTTAAGAACCTGTTCTTAATTATGGGTCTAACCCAATTCAAATTTTTTTCAATATTTTGGTCTAATCTGAAAACATAGAGAAGAATTTTACTAGAAGCATGGAAAATGAACTTCCCAAAGATTTTGGACCTTCTATCGATAAAGAAATCGAAATTTCTAAAGATTCTGAATTTTATACTGACAAGGGAAATGGATTTACTGTAGACTCTGGTCTTACAGTTGATAAGACCCTTACTTCGAGTCTCAAAAAAGTAATTGGAAAACGATTAACCGAGGACAAGATGCGGTATCTCCACCAATTCACCAGAACTTTTAAATTCTCTGGATTGAAATAAAACAGCTTGGTTTGCCTTTGAAAGTGAGGTCGGAGTTGCTTAAGAAATATCCCCTCCCTCGCAGCTGCCAGATCTTGAGCCGCCAAAATTAAACCCTGAATACAAAGGTTTAGCAGAAAATATTCGTTCGAGAGATCAGTGGATCGTTACGAAACAAGAAAGATTATCGAAGTGTTTAGCAGCCTCCGCCAAAGCTAGAATGTTATTGGACCTGTTTCAGAAAGAAACTGTCATCAGAAGGAGTCTCGTCTTAGCAAACTACATTCCACCTCTTAAAGATGCCTTAGCTGCAACTAAAATAGATGGTTTTTTGTTCGGCTCCGATCTTGTGGAAAAAGTTAAAACCGCAAAGTTAGTTGATCGCACTTTCAGTGAATTTAAGCCAGCCAAGGCTAACTCTCATACAAATTCAAACACTCAAACGGCCCGTCTCGTTATCCGAGATAATATAGTGAGTACTGCTGCTGGTAAGCTGAGATATTTTTTAGATGAGTGGAGATCAATATCCTCATATCCCACGATTTTCTCTTAGGTACAGGGTTACGACATACCCTTTCATACAATCCCTTGTCAAGAGTATATAAATCTTACTCAATTTTCCACATAAGAAAAACCCAGTTTTTTCTGCAATATCCCAACTTATAGAAAAAGGAGCCATAGCATAATGTACTCCTCTAAAGGGTCAATTTCTTTCACTGATCTTTTTAGTTCCTAAACTAGGTGGTTCCAACAGGTTTATTTTGAACTTGAAAAAATTACAAGACTACGTTCATACTGAATATTTAAAACTAGAGGATCATAAAACTGCGATTAGACTAATGAGCATATACTGCTTAATAGTAACTTTATAGATTTACAAGATGCCTTTAATACAATTTCAGTTGATAAAAGTTTTAGAAAATACTTAAAGTTTGAATTCGATAATATAATTTACGAATTTACTTGAGTACCATTTGGTCTCTACAGGACACCTTACTAGAGGATTACTAAAAAATCGAGAGTTTTTAATTAATGTAGAAAAGAGTCAAGTTATTCCAAGCACTTCTTGTTTGTTTTTGGGTTACATTTTTGACTCTTCGAAAATGATTCTAAAACTTCCAGATTCAAATCTCTAAAACATTTTGAATTCGTTATAGAAACTTAATATCAATGTCTTAGAACTGATTTTAAAGTCGCTCTCTTTGGCCTTCACTGTTTTGTTAAAAATTTAAGATCTTATGATGTTCTTTTGAGAATCGATAATACAACAGCGATCTGTTATATCAATAAAATGGGAGGCATTCGAGACTTTCATTTAAATATTATAGCAACAAGGAACTGTTGAAAACACCTTAAAAATATCACTGGCCTCCATCAGAAATTCGTCAATGAAATTCTATAATGTGGCCCTTAAGAAATGATGGAATTTTTTCTATGCAGAATTCTATAAATCCTTATATGCCAGAAGTACCCGAGATTCTCAACTTTCTCACCTAGGAGTATAAAAGGGGTTCTTTCTATAGCACAGTTAACTGCACTAGATCTGCGATATCAATGATAACAAGTTCCAAAACCGTCAACGACCAACGAGTTCAAATATGAGGACACTTGGGAGCCATAAGTAGTTCTAACTTTCTTTTCCTCTAACCCAAATAATGAAAATTTGAGCTTTAATGAGTTGTCTGACTACACGTCACAGAATGCAAATCTTTGTTGCTATCAGTATTGATACCATTAGTAAGAATCCGTCTTCAATGGAGATCAAAATTACTAATCAAATTAAAACATCAGGCCGCAATAAATCGCAAACGATCTTGCTGCTACCTTTTTACCCAGATAAAAAAACTCTGTCCTACGTCGGCCTCGAATCTTATATCGAAGACTCAAATAATATAAAGATTCTAATCTTGATATTACAATTGTCGTATGTTGTATGAGCGCCTGCTCTAGAATAGATCAATTCCACCCATGTTTACATACCTTTAATCTAATATTAATTATATCCTTTGTTTTAAAGGCAACACTTTAAAGAAATGACGAGGCTCGCGTACCGCACAGCGCAAGAGACACGCGCGCCACTCTTTTATTTAGCTTTAAAAATCGTGGCTACACTGAACGAAAAGGGAGGACTACCATTTGATCTATTCGGAGCAGGCGCTCATACAATTGGGATCGAACTTCATTTACAGGTAAGTTCATTCAATCAATTAATTTTAAATATGAGTCACTTTTAAATTATAGGACAGGGATGTCCACGGACCACTTACAGTACTGCACGGTTTTGATCGTTAAGTAACTGAGAATTGTGTTTCCACTAACTCGATTCAAACAACCGAAGACAATACGAGTTCGAATAGTTTACAGGTTGTACCTCCTTGCTCTAGGACCTAAAATGCGTCTTTTGTATATAGGGCATAGTGAAGTTTCGGGCACTTTTATTACCTAAGCTGTAACAGTGTGTTTATTTGTATTACCTACACTACATGTAAAACATGATTATTTAACATCGAGTGTTAATATGTGAGGGTCGAACGAGTATTGCATACACCTAATGGCTAAAAACACATAATGTTTCCATGTTGTACACGATTCTTTATATGTATAGCAATAATATATAACAAGTTTCAACAAGAAATCTTATTCATTGCGGACTCTCTAAAAAAAAGATGCTTTCATATGCATGAGCCATGATGTCAATAATTTTTTTGTGGCGATCATAAAACTTATCGTTGAAATATCTTTAGCTATATTTTGTTTGCACCTTTATGACATTGTTATGAAAATATAGCTCTGGAAGTTGCAATGTTCTCTTGGATTGGAAATGGTTCATTTTCGTTTATTTAGTTATAGTTATTGATTTTGTTGTTATTTTTATGATTTATATATAACTATCGCCTGAGCCCTGGAAGTATTCTGATGTATCCTACCTAATTCTGAACCTATCCTGTATTATCCTATTGAATTTATAAGTTTGGAAAGACTTTGAGATGCTTTTGGAACAACTTCAGTACCTTACAGCAGTTCCAATTATTTGGATTTTCCCTCCTGACCTACTGTTGTGCTCCCATGATATCCCTCCTTCATTACCTATCGAACCCAAGGACCATGGGTGAATATTGAGACGGATGAGATTGCTGCGTTTCCTGCCTTTCTGTATGCCCATCTTATATGAAACCCTGAACTTTCATCTCCTTCGAAAGTTTCGTCATGTGCAAAAACTACTTGAAAAGCCTTGTGCACGAGGCCCTATTGATTGGCGGTACGTTCCTGTGCAACCTTGTGAGCTCCTACATCTGCAGTTATTTATCTTATTTCGGCCAGTGTGACGTACGAATTAATAAGAACATTAAAATTATGATCTACTATCAATTTGGATCTAGATGGAATTGTCAAAGGACATCAACTAAAAAGTGGAATTATGGATATCTGGACCCCTATAGCACCTTTAATAGCCACGAACCTAAAAAACTTTACGTTACAACGATAGACACTGGTTTTCGAAATCAGCCAATGGAAAGCAAGCTCGTTGGGAACAAAGAAGAAGATGCCGTCTATCTTTCGTCCGGCAGATTCCAGAGCGTCAGCACGTATTTTTTACCTGCGCGATTTCCCTAATAGTATATTTAATAGAAAGCATACTTTTTCATGTTTGGCTTAAGTCATATTTCTTCGAAAATTCGATCAATGTATTTATTTGTGTGTTGATAAAAAGGAATACCAATAAATTTTGTGATTTTATATGTCATTTAGTTTTCTTCTCAAGCTATTTTGTAGCGGACATTTTATTGCACTGGAATTCCTGGATATTTTCGGATTTAATTACTTTTTGTGTAATTTTTTTCCCTTGGAATATTTTGACCGTACCTGATATTTTCTTCCCTTTCAAGTAACCCGTCTCTCTAACAATACGATTTATTAAATTTATATAGAAAGTATAAGAAATTTTAGTTGAGGTTACACGTTAAAGTAAAAAAAATATTTTTTCGCCGAAGGAAGTTCACTGCGTATAAGATAGGGCTCGATTTGCTAATCTAAAAGACAAAAACCAAAATAGGTTTCAAAGATTAGTAGACAACAACCGGTAAGCGGACCACTTTTAAACACAAGCTCTCTCATTTAATTCTTTAAGGGTCAACATTTCATTTAACATAACAACATCTCATTTTAAAATTTAAATATTGTATTTAATAAATAAATTTCTGAATTTCAATTAATATCTTTCAATTCATTAGCTGGGTCTCGTTCCTACTTTTACATTAAGTTGTAACGTAAAACGAGGGATTAGATTTGATAGAAATAGAGACTGTTGCCAGTTAGAATTATTAATAATATTTTAGGTAGGACGTAACAATATTTTAAAAAGGCTATTTTTTCGGATTTGAATTGATCGGATTGTCAGCTCTACAAAGCTTCCTCTATTAGAAAGCAAAAAGAAATAAATTACTAAGGAACCCAACGCGCGACAGCTAGTTTATCTTACACTTCATTTGCAGGGTGTAGTTATTGAAAAAAATGTATTGTCTTTCTTCTCATTTAAAACTATTCCCATTGACGTTAAGGAAGAACGTCCGCTATAGTCTCCGCCAAGAATTTAGCCCAGGCAGCATTCATTCTACGTGTAGTTGA
>JAUESI010000002.1:5995018-6009541 GCA_032275145.1 Synergus laeviventris
TTATGCCTTATATTTTCAATTTTTCATGGAAAGGAAAATTTTTTGGATTTCGTTCTATGGCGGACGTACATCCTTAATAACCCTGCCTGGCTGTATAGACCTAGAAATAAGCTACATTAACAGATAATAAAGTTTCACAAGATTTTTTCAAATTCCTCATTATATTAACAACCTAATGCTAAGGGAGTTTGGATACATCAGTGAAACAGCCTCTATAAAACAATTTCATTTCGGATCTTGCTGTCCGATTATAGAGTACCCGTGGCTTAATGTTGGACCATTGGAACAGTCGGGCTTTGGACACGTTGAAATTCACGCCAGCTTTCGCTCGGGGCTTTTCCGTAAGCTAGAGCTAAATGACTTCCTGCTAAGCTCAGCTCAAGTCTATCCACCCTCTCCGGTAACACTTGCTTAACCTCTGTGTGCATAAGGCTCACGTATAGGGTGCTTCATAATTCCAGAGTTGAAGCTGAAGTTACGTGATCTTGACTGTGAAATATTGCAGTTCTAAGAAACTGGGCAAATAAACAGAAAAGAATTTTCTGGGACCAAAAAATATATTATATATTCACTCGTGAGTTTTACCAATCTGATGCATATTTTGAATGAGTTTTAAATTTAATTTTCTGAACTTAAACCCAAAATAAACCTTAAACCTGTTATATTGGCGTTAAAAGGAAGCTTTCTGATATTATTCTGCCCTAAATTGTTACGGTTCATAAATTAAATGCTGTTGTATTTTTATAAAATATACTCTGAATGACCCCGTACGGGAAAATTTAGTCACTGGATACAAGATTAAAATGGATAAACCTCCGTTGCTCAAAATCTTTTGGACGTTCACTACCTGCATCGTCTTCGACGTTAATTTCGCCTCGTTTAAATTTAGAAAACCATTTCCCTGGGGAAGGGTCCGAATAATGTTTACCAAGCCAAGCCTTGGCTTCAACATTATTTTTTCACTAAAAAGCAATGCTTCATTAACTTTTAAAAATTAAATTAAATTCGTCTTTATCCATTTTTTTCACAATACCAAAAGTTGCTTCACTCACAGTGCTATATCTCACGAACCAATTGTCTGAAAGCTGTCAAATTTATACACGTATCATTTTAAGGTTGGTACTAACTAAAAATCGTTTGGATTTAAGTTTAGTAACGCCATCAATGTGTCAGCCTACGAACTTTTCAACCGATCTGCTATACTCGTATTTTTACTGGAACGGTCCGTAAGAGATTTCCGAGGAATCCTTGCATTATTAATTTTCACTTGAAACACTCTACAACACTCACGTACACATCCCTATTGACAACAGTTTATTCAAAATCATGTAGGCACACTAATACTAGCCTGTTGACAGTGGGTTATACACTTAACAGCCCATTGACAATCGTTTAAACGAATTACGGACCTACATTGCGTACTTAAGCAGCAGATTCTACATAGACAGTCAGTTCGAGTACCATAATTTAAAGTGCAGAAATCTCACGGAAGTCCTGACTAACTCTTGTGCACAACCAGAAATGAATCCTGAGGAACTAAAGTCAGAAAATAGAATTCATAAAAAGGGACTACAATTAAATTCAACCAGATAAACAAACATCATATAAACTATAACACTATCAACTGGAGTTCTGAGTATCAATTCAATTCGTCGTAAGAGTAATTTCTTTTCAAATAATTGTAAAAACATGACTGTCATCTATTTTTAATAATTGTGAAACACAACTTGATTTTTAAATTTAGAATAATAAATTTCTTTAACTTAACAAAATATTTTTATCCAGAAACTTCTCCTAGTTGAAGGATACTTCAAAAGGCGAGACATGAAATAATTCGAAGGTTGTTCAGACGTCTACTCAGGTGAATTTCTTTTTTCATCAAAGATTTCTCACCAAAAATTAAAAATATTTGTTTGCAGAAAAATTTCCCATGCTTTCTGTTACAATAAACAAATTAATATAAATAAAAGCATTTTTTTAGTGAGAATCTTCGAAGAAAAAAAAAATTCGTATGAGTGGACGTCTGAAACTTCAGCTCAATATTTTCTGGTAATAAACAAGATCTTTGAGGTCTATGGGAAATTTCGACCATAGAATTTTCTTTAATATAGTTTTTCATAAGAGTGCTCAGATACCATGTTTGCAGTCCAGGAACGTTCTTGAAACATCCTAAAAACGTTTCTAATATCGATTGCCCACTGGGTATTTTCTTTTATTCGACGGTTTCTGTCTTTTATGTCTATTATGAATTTTATTCGAAAATCACTTACGCAAAGAGTTCTTGTTCTGGCAATAAAATATTTTAATTGACCAATCAATAGTACTGTTTTACTTTCTGTAAGAGTGAAAATTAAGACTATTAAAAACTACATATGCATACTAATTTTATTTAATGTTTTCGTTGTTGTATTTTTTGATGTATCGATTACCGTTCTAGAAATAATTTAGTATTTATGTATGAAATATTGCATTGGGAAATAACGAAAACCAACTAGTGAGCTAGCGATAGATTGTAGGTTCGACAGCCTCTGTTAATTTTGTACAAAAATAAATAATGTGCATAGTATTTTTGGGGAAAACTCAGAATTTATAAAGATCGATGGGTATAAGGGTTTGAGTTTATACCATAGGGAAAATAAGGAGACATCTCCTAATGGCTTAGCTTAAGTAGAGTTCTCAAGGACTTTTACAGAGACCGAAGGAAGCTTCGTTAGGATTATAAAAAATAGGAAGTACAGAGTCCCTGTGCCAAAAGTGCCAGGTATAGTTGAGAAGTCTCGATTGAATATCAAATCGTGCAACGTCGTTTCTCATATTTATCCTTGTATCTTTCTTAGTTTAACCTTTCTTTTATCTGTTAATAAAGTAGAAAGCATAAGTGTATCGTTTTTTATTAATTTATTTTATATCTTGGTTTATTAACAACCCTGCTGTTCCCAAGTATTTTAAATTAACAGCCTCAGCGTCGCGTGTGAAGTCTTATTTATTATATGGTTGTTGAAATTTACAACTACCAATTAATTATAAATATATCCATAACATATCTACATATCTGTTGTAATAATAACAAAACAATATTTTTTAGTCATGGAAAAAAGTTTTCTAAGTGCACTGGAAGCATTGCAGTCTTTTATTCACAAATATTAAATTATCTCCAAAAAGTAATCGATACATTAAAAAATGCATGAAGTCTTTAATATTAAAATTAATGTTCATTTTTCAAGATAGGAAATTAAATCTTTTCATTCCTCCTGCCATTTTTCTGTTTTCTTTTTGGCCTTATCTCTGTGGTCGCGAAAGAATGGCAAGAAAAAAATTATAGTAATTTCTGTAGTTTTTCTATTGACATATTTTTTCATAGGGAAGAAACATTACACGCGATGATTTTAATGTGAATTTCTATTTCAATTCAGCATCACTTTCCTTTTCTGCATTTACGAACTTACCATCCTTTACATTTTTATTTCCAACAAAAGGAATATCCAAAAATTAGTTTGGCAGAATCTCATGGTCGAAGGCTTTGAGTTACGAGAAGGGTCGACTTGGGGTACCGATTGACTCGATAATTTTCCGAAACTGAGCGTACTCCAAGCCGATTGGGCGCCGTATGTCGTTTCGAATTTCACATTGAAATTATTCGCAGTATATTAAAGTCTATAGCCAAATTACACCGTACTGGGCTCGAGAACGGTAGGTATTTATGATTACTATTATCCAAGTGGAATTGGCTCCTCGAATCGGACCGCATCGTATTCACATATATTCCCAGAAGGCAGTTCTCCCACTTATACTCTACTACTGGAATCGAATTCTCCATAGTCGACTGAATCTGCTCGGCCACATGCAGATTTGTAGAGATTTTTTCAAATTTCTATGATAAAATATAAGATGTGGTTCTATGATTTTTAAGCAAAATTATTGTTAAGATATTATAGATGGGGGAACTGAACTAATTTAAAGCGAGAACAATCGGCGCAAAATTACCGAAGTCCTAAAGTGTGTGAGATAAAGGCGCACGAATAATCTTAAGGAAAGGGTGGTTAAGAAAATTACTTCTTATTAATAGTTAAGCAGTATAAGAAAGACTTCTTCGTTTTATTTTTATACCCAACCTTACTTTGAAATTCGCCCTACTTTTTCAGAGTAATGATTACGGCGGCGTAAGTAATAAAAAATGACTAAAAGAACAGGATTACCATCCTGGTTTAACATTCTGTTTTTTACTGGAAAAAATATTCCAATAAATATATATATTGTAACCGTACACTATTGAACTCTGCGGAATTACAACCAGCTGTACAGGACTGCTTTCGCGTTCTAGCATGCTACATCAAAAAACGCGCAAACGCAGCATCTCCCACTCGCGAAATAATAAAAAGTGGGAATCGCGAGTAGACGGGTAGTCGTGGAGTTAAAGTGCAAAACGAGTTTGATTTGAGCTAGTCGGGGGCTCGGGAGCGAGCGGTGAACATCTAAAAGTGTTTTCTGAACAGGACCCGCAGTTTACTGTGGTATCCGAGTTTGGATTCACTTTTAGGAAGGTTGGATACGTTTCCTGCTTGTGAGCACTGGGCAGACTAAGGAGACTCTTTAGCTCGAGTTTGGAGCCATAAGCTGACTCGAGATTAGGGTTTGAGACTTAGAAGTTCCTGTCTAGTCCTCAAAGACTTGGTCTCTTCGATAATTGGGTAAAGATTGCGCACCCTCTCTCTTACGACAAGGACATTCAATTGCCTGTGAGGAATCAAAAGAATAGGGAAATTAATTGTATAGAAATCAGCTAGCAGCATAATAAGACGCAACTCGTGAGCGAGTAGTAAGTTTTTTCATGATGAAAGATGAATGACGTAATTTAATTTAAAAAAAATAATAAACATAACAAATGAAAGGGGTAAACCACTCCTACATATTTTTTAAGTTGTCCCGAAAATTTTCAAATTCACAGGAAAAAATTTACAAAAATATTTTTGCACTTGAGACAAAAATAAAGTTGATGTGTTTCGTAAAAACCCTAAAACTTTTTTTTTGTGTCTATAATAATATCTGATAATATATAATTTCGATATACAAAGAAAATCTTGAAATTATTTTTATAAAAAAGAAAGTAAAATAGAGTCCATCCAACATGAATAACAAAATTGTGTAAAATTTCAAAATTAGTCATAAAAGAGGATGAAAGTATTTATGTATTTATTCTTCAAAATTTGAAAAATAATGATGTTTGTAAAAAAAGTGTTTTTTAAAACATAATGATTTCTTACACCACGAACATCAACTTATAGCGATATTCGTACAACCTAATATGTCACAATCATCGAAGATAAAGTCCCCCGGATTTTTGAATTTCTATCATAACAATACACTCAACGCCCGCAATCTGAACTAATCGAGAATTGAGGCGCCCAAAAATCTTAACGAATTCCCGTTCGCAAATCTTAACTATGTTTTAACTATGAATTTTCAAATGTGTATGTAATACCTAAGATGAAAAGGGGTTCCTGTTCTGAAAAATGGATGTGAAAAACAAAGAAAGCTCTTGTTAGTAAATGAATTTAAATCATAATTACTTACTTGGAAATCGTGGATCGCTCAGACCCACGATTTTTCTGGAGATGGGTGTGTTTAGTACTAGAAATGAAATATTTGTTGGAATTATTTTTCAATCTTTATGATTTACCATTAAAGCGAAAGCTTTCAAGAGATAACAGGAATTTTACCAGATTTTTTTATATAGATGACGATGCAGATGAGTTTCATACATCATTCAACGTCTGCGAAACATATCCATTCCAGTCATTTACTTGTCCCAAAAAAAAGGTTGGATGTAATTAAAGATAATATAAAAATGAATGAAAAATTTATTGCGGTGAATAAATTTAGAAATTTGCAAATTTGTAAACTATTAATAAAAACTAGTTCAAAAGAACATATTTTTCTGCTTAATGACTTATAAGTACACAGAAAAAAGTAATATTGTCAATTGTACACAAGAGATAACAAAATCATTAACTTTCCCAGATTTCTGTTGATACTCAATAACGCTTCAGTACATTCTTCTGAAGAAGAAATAAATGCCGCCAAATGTCACATCGCTCATTCAGTGGATAGTCCAAGGCGTATTCTTGTCGTTGAAACGTAAATACAATTGTTCTTTTCTATTTTAACTGTCGACTCAAGATTTTAATGTGAAAGAGAATGTGGTGAATTTTGTGAAAAAATTGACTCTAAAAGAATGTTGCTACTTATTTGCAAATTCATGGAACGACGTATCGATCGATACTTTGAAAAATGCACAGAAAAATCTGCTGCTTCATCACGCTGGCCTAGTAAAAGAATCATCCCTTACAACATTTCGTGAATTAATGAACCGCATTCCTGGTTTTGATCTGTTGACTCAGAATGAAGTCGAAAATTGGGTTGAGGGAAATGAACTTGAACCTGCCTGGAAACCTTACAGTTCAGAGAGTAGTTAAAGTGGCAGAAAACGCACATGATGCAGAAAAACTAACGAAACATTCCTGGTCCATTGCTGATTTATTAAAGTGCATCCATCAATGGAGTCAATGGCGTCAAAAGAACAAACAAACCACTGTTGCAGAAAATTGCGCTCTTGATACTTTGAAAGAACGTTTATATTGTTCAAAATTGAAATTTAATTATATGTGTAATTACATTTATACAACATTTATTTTACGTTTTCTCTGAATAACTATCGTTCATTGAGTTTCCAAAACGATTATCAATAAAAAAACACCTGGTTTAATTTAACAACACAATACATAATACATAATAAACAATGAAAATAATATTTTTTAGAATTTTAAACTACGCGCCAATAAGAACCAATCAAATACGGAGAGCGCAACGCACGCGCAGTTGAACAAAAAGATATGCGGGCGTTGTGTGTACGAAAATTTTTCATATCGTATGCAAAAAAAAAGTTGAAGATTAGGTTTCAAAACAAAACATGTAGTATTCATTGAATATTATTCGCTATTATTTATACTGATGGATATACTTTAAAAGCTTTTTGATGAAGTGTTTACATAAATAAATATATGGTTTGCATGCATTACGACAAGCAATAGTATAATAGGTTAATACAACCATGTCAGTTACCCAGTTACCCAGTGGGCAAAAAAATGAACGATGTCTTAGAGACATCCTATGGATGATCTTTACATATCTTGTTAGTGTTAAATTTTTAATAAATAAAATCAAATTGATCATAATCAAAAAATTAACATTAGAATATTTAGTAGAGACAATTAACTATAGTTCTTATAAAATTACTTTTTATTATGAATATTTGAAAACAAGAACATCTGTCTTTCAGTGATTAAAAAGATCAAAAGTGAACGGAAAGCACTTAAGGTACCAATTGATTACGCTCAGTAGTCGTTAAACATGGCCCACACAAGAGAAGACGGTGGACCCTCTTCCCTAGGAGTTTCCCTTCCTCTCAACTATTTCAACATCACCATGTAGGCTAATTGCTCTTAATTAATTTATATTTTTAGTCTCTTTGATTGGTCAACCGATTTAACTAGAGCAGCGTAAAATTTTTGTTGAATTGAGCTCATTTATTTGTGCCTAGAAATACATTTTAAAGGAAGAGCACTTTAAGAAAGTTTCAATCCTATCTTTTCAAGAGATACTGATATTCATTCGCGAACTCAAATTTGTATGGAAATCTAATGAATCTGTAAAATAATTATTACTTCTCAAGCGAGTGAGACTCGTTTGATTCAATACCACAGACCTATTTCAATGGGAAACCGTTTTGCCGTATAGTTCTTAAGCAAGATTCGTGAGCTTATTTAAGTTTTCCGGACTTGGTGCACTTGGGTGAATTGGGCTCTAGAGAGATGAAAATTACTTCGATTAAGTATTTTTGCTCTTTGCTACATTGTTAGAAACTTCTTTAGCTACTTTACTGTAAATATAATGGAAGTATTACAATATGCAAATATGTATAGTAAAGTATACTATGCTTAGTAACCAGTGTAGAAATTAAATCGGTAGGCCATGGTAAAATAAGGTTTCTGGCCGGATTCTGACCATACGTTGCAAAAAGTTTTTTGGCCAAATTGACATTCAGAACCCTTTCTCAGAAAAACTTCTTAAATTTTCTTGGAAAATTGAAAATTAACATTTTTAGGCAAACAGGGCGATAAGAAAAAAGATTAAAATATCAAAATTGTTACTTTTACGAAGCCCTTTAAACTTTCTTTTTAATATTTTTTGAAAGGATTCATAATTGTTTTGGAATATTTTTAATTTGATTTTTGAGTCAATCAACGCTAGGTAAGAAAAAAAGTCAAAAGACAATGTGTTACGGTCATACGTCAAAAAAAACTCGCTGTAGTTGATTTCACATTTTAACTGCTGATCCAATGTCGACGATTTATCTCGGACGTTGCAGCAGCGTGCAAGCATTATTACAGTCTGATATCGTCGAGGCCAGTTCTTCATTCCATCCTTCTTCACAACCTAGCTATGCATTTTTTTTGTTCTTTTTCATTCTACGTTTTCTTTTTTTATTTAGCCTATAAGACTTATTCCGAGACACGTGCAAAATTTACGCTGTTTTGTATCTTACCGATAGACTAAGATGGAATGGAATTTTCTCTCCTCTGTTAATACGCTTGCTAGGCGAATTTCATAGCTAAAAACCATTTCACGTATTTTTCACAGAAGAATAAAAGATGAATTTATATTACTTTCGTATTTTCTACTAAATAAATAGGAAAAATATGATGCAGAATTAAAAAAAAGAAAAAAACACAGAAAACACGGATGTGAAAACCTGTTGCAAGAAAATTTCCAGGATAAAAATTAGCCTTATTTCGGAAAATATTTCAACTAGATTGTTTAAAAACTGACGCAATGTACTACGTCATATTTACCGCCATTACTTATTGCAGCTAACATGTCTGCTGCGTAACATCAATTTCTCTTCCCTTATTTAAAGGTGCGTGACCATTAAAAATTATTAACAATATTATTTTTTAATATAATGTTAATATTTTTTTAGTAATTAGCATCAATAACAACATTTTTAGCTCATTAATTACATTTTGAATCTCGTAACTGTTACTTTCACTGTTTCGCTTTTTTGACAATTGATGATTGCGTCTTTGAAAAGTAACTATTGCAATGATATTTTTATAAATTAAATGTCCTTACTTTTCTAAAAATATATCCCGGAAACGTGAAATGCGTATTTTGAATTATTATTTACAAAAGCATTATTTGGTACATGATTTGAGAGCTTAAATGCATTACTGTGAATCTTTTGACGCTATAACGCCACTTCGAAACTAATGATACTGTTTGGTCTCGACCTCGAGTAATACCAGCATGGAACATTTTGTTTAGATTCGCGTTTTTTACATTTATAGGAAAAACCTGTTTCTGTTTAAATTTAACGACTGATTTGTTTTTTAATATTAGAGGAAACCGGGACAATTCAAGACACCTTCTTTTGTTACCTAATACAATGAATAAACTATTTTTCTTAATCTAAACATAACTTTCAAGAACTTAAACTCCCTCCTAAGGCACGCTGTAAACAGATTCTCTCTAGCTTTGATGTGGTTTGGGGTGCGAGTGAAGAAGTCAATGAGTGTCATGTGTCCTAAACTGCCGCTGTACCAGGGTAATTAGGAACAGGCACTGAGGCAATTCGAGGCCCGTTGTGCGAAAGAAAGTAAAAGATTCTAGAAAAATTTAGGAATATTTTTAAGGCTTTTTAACCGTTTAAAGTGTTTAGTTGGAATCAACGCAGTTTAAATTTATAGAATAATTGTGTGTTAAAAATAATAATTGTCGACGCTTGAGTTAATCGTGACCTGTTGAACTTTTATTGGTCATTCCCTACACTCTGACTGCTGCCTTATTGGATTTTCAGTTTTCTATTTTGATGTTGCTTTCTCTTTTTGGGCCAAGCCAATTCTTGTTCTTGCATTGCTCCGGCTACGTGCATCCCGAAAATCTCCCGACGCGATTTCCTAATATTTACGCTTTGTACCAATCAAACCCATAAAAGTAGATTCAAGTGACACCATAAATTGAATTCCTTACCTAAAAAGAAACAAAAAAAAGCTTACCTTGTGGAATTTGGATCACTTTTTGAAGATCAAGATTAAACAATATGCGAGGAAACCAGAAACAACTTTCAATGCTGAAGAAAAAACAATTGCCTCTATACCACAATGGAGTTGTTACGTCAGCCAATCTTCATTGGTAAAACGGTAACAAAGAGACGTGTTTGATTCTAAGTTATCTAACTTTTTAATTTAAAAATTTGTTTATTTTATTTACTATCACAAAACTTTTTTTATACTACTTCTTAACAAGCAACAGGCAGCACTGAGAATCGCCATATTAGTTAATTAATGAACCCAAACTGGTCTAGTGGACGCTAGCATCGCAACTTTTGCGACGTTTCCGATAAAAATTCACCAAATAGAGGCGAAAAATGTTTCGAATCAAGACTAGAAACGTGAAATTCTCATATCTATGACTAAAATCTTACCCGCACGATTGATTTCTGTTGCCAGGAGTTTTTTTTTAATTGACCTGAAAACCTGCTTCTTGATTTGCTTAAATTGTTATTATTAGAGTTTCAAATTAAAAACTGCCTTCAAAAATTTCAAAAACCAGGAAATACTTTTTATTACTGCAAGATATATTGTATTCGGTTCATTTTGTTTCAAAGGAGTCAACTTGGTATGTAAAGATTTATGTCAGACAACCTAATTCTCCTGTATGATTTATGAATTCGAATGATTTATGAATAAGACACTCTTCTGAATGTCGCCTTTAAAAAATAGGTCATTTTAGATAATCTTCCCCTGCATAAAATGTTCGCCCCTAGAAAGTTCAATTCAGTCGATCCATTGGTAAACATCAGATTTTAGAGCGCATCGCCTGGGTGGTTTTTCACAAGAAAGGTACAGCAGAGACGGGTAAGCTGTACGTGCTGGGTGTGGGTGATAAGGGTTGCATATCAAAGACCCTCCGGGGGTACAAGGGAGACTGCTGGTTACCGTATTTTCGTTCGGTATTCCGCGCTCGCACGGGGTATTGCACACAGTCTTGCCATAAGCTACATCTCTAACCTTGACGATCAGACGACGTTCATTAAGCACACACAAGAATGTTTAACAAGCATATACGATCACACCATCGCATCGCCTCAGTATTAATTATCTTAAGCCAGCATGGCATGAGGTTAATTTATCGACAATTACTTTCGGAAACAACAAATTGTTACCTCAACAATCTTCAGAAAATCTTCCCAATATTGTTGCAAATCAAAGTGCAGATTAAAGCTGTTTATTTTTTTTTAAGTACAACAATTAGGGTTGAAATTAAAAGAGAAATAATATTTGATATGAATAATATAGAATGGGGTCAGGATAGATTGAAAAAGTAATAAAGCAGAAATCAATATCAAAAATGGCAACAATGTCAAAATCAGCTGGTCAATTTGTACATAATATACACACGCAACTGAATATAAATCAATGTGAATATAAATTGTTATAAAGCGAATATTACTCGAGAAGTGTGACGCGAATATTATCAACTGAGGCAAGGTGATTCGTAGTCAATATATTCAATCATTCATCCATTCACATTCATACTTAAGAAATAGACGTGCTATATAAATATACCGCCTCAGGGTGCCAATTTAAAAACAAGACAACAAGAATTGGCTCGGCACAAAAAAGAAAAAGCAACATACAAAAAAACTGCAAACAAAACTGAAAATCCGACAAGGTGGCAGTCAGAGCACAAGGGGTGACCAAGAAAAGTTCAACAAGATACGATTGATTCGAGCGGCGTCGATTATTATCTTCAACCCACAAGTATCTGTAAATGTAAACTACGTTTGTTACTCTTTGAAATGTTATCTAACCTAAAGAAAAATATGGTCCTCTCGTCCACATCTGGACTGAGATAATTAAGATAAAAGTTGAACCCTTTGACTCGTAAAATTTATCCCAAGCATACGAAAATGTTACATTTCTAACTCGTGAACTACTCTTACTGTTTTTGTTTTTACTAATATAGGTATGTTAGAAGGGGGTTTCATTAAGATTAAAAAGAAAATTAAGAGTTTTTTTTCTCTTAATTTGAGAATGAGAAGTATGCAAATTTATAGCCGATTGAAAGCACGTTTACTACTCGAGGGCAGGCACTAAATATTATACATACGAAAAGTCAAATATAATCACACTTTATTAAAAGAAATAAATTCAATTTTATAAACATGTTTTTATTTTTATATTATAAATGAAAAATAATGATGTCAATTATTGTATATTTAGCGTACTATGATTTTAGATTTATATATTACAGTTGGGAAGAATAGAATCACTAGATATTATTTGTCTTCATAATATTTTTAATTTTAAAAAAAGTACTCTAAAATTTAAAACCTTATCAAAATGTTATTTGCTCATTGATTTTAATAAATTATCGCTTCATTCTCTTTATTATACTCCATTTAAAATTTTATGGAATATGAGATAGAATCAATACTTGTTGTTCCTAAATAAAGCTTTCAGTTACACAGAGTAAGTTTGTATAATCTTTTTTCCTTTTTCGAATTATAAAAATCGTTTCCGTTTGTAAAAAGGACGTTCAGCTTTACATTCTTTTCTATCAAAAGTCTCTTCTGGTGCATACTAGTGTTCTATGTATAACAAGCGATTTTTCTCTTTTCAAAGCTTTCATCATTTGAACAAAGTGTGTTTGTCGCGAGACGACAATTATAACCTGTCAACTCATCAATTAAATAAAATGACTCGACTTTTAGATATAGTTCAGTGATTCGAAACATGTCCGCTCTTAGATTATAAGTACAATACGTATAAAACACACGATAAAAACGTAAGTGTATTGGGAGGATATTATAAGTATCAATATAAATATATTGTAACTTGAGACTTCATATGACGTATAAAAGTCACTACAAATAACTAAATTCGCTAAGCTTGAAGTAAAAACTTGTAAGAATAGAACTTCGAATTGTTACCAGACTGGGCTATCTCTAATTAAATAAAATTATTATCAACTGACTTTTCGGTTTATATTTCTGTTAACTAGATTGATAATAATCAGTGCTGGCAGGCCCTATCAACACTCCGTAAGAAATAAATCATTGGGAATATTATTAGTTGTTAGTGGACATCATTCAGCCCCCTAGCGGAGAGTGAAGTGAATTAGGGCCGGACAATCTATGAACGATAACCAATCAGCATAGGGCAGTTTAGCGGCTGGACGAGTTACGGACAATAGCCAATTAGCGTAGTTTGTTTTTAGAGTCGCGTCGTCCGTGGCGTGATCTCCGCCCTCACGGTAACCAGAAGCAAGTCAAGCACTATTGCCAGACATACGGTTATTGTCGTACATGTACGATAATTTTGAGTAATGTACGACTTACGATTACCGGTAGAGATATGTATGTGAGTCATCGGCCTATGAAACGTGGGAATGCATCTACTCCATGACGAGTGTGTGTCAAGCTGGCCGACGCTAACCGAGTTAAATTTTTCAAGAATTTCAAGGTTAAGCATCACGCTACGATAGCAACTGCAATTTCAGGTAAGTCTTAATTGAATTGTTACGTACAAATGTTTGGATACCAAACCAATTCCGATACTTCGTTACCTTAGGTAATTTGTGTTAATAACAGCGCTAGATGCAGAGCATATGGGTGGCGAAACTTGCGAGTCGGATATCTCGGGCGGCGAGGAATGCGCGGAGGATAAGTCTCAGGAAAAAAATTAAAAGTTCCGTAAAAATATATTGAAGGGAAAATTACTTGCCGACTCTGCGATGTAACGATAAAATCAAAACTAACTGTTGTAAAACGATATGGGGAAAGTGCAAAACACCTGGAGCAGTGTGCCGACGTTCACCCAAAACTTCAGAAAACGGTTAAGAAATGCATCGCTCCTGTTGATAATAAGGTGTTTCGAACTGATATCAAAAATTGGACAATAATTGAAGCTGAAAAAGACGAAGTCCACAGGAGATGTCACAAATATCATTGAGGATACTCAAAAACTGTAACTAAATGAGAAACTCAAGCAGCAAAAATTCTCTTTTCAGACGTATAATCAGTCGACTTTGGGACTTGGTGCAAGTGTTCGGCGGCGAGAAGCCAACTTTGGCAGATATGAATATTATCGCCACCGCAGACGGGTGCAACACGGTGATTGGCAGTACAAATTCTGAGGTCTCTCGATTTTGCGAGATGTTCCCCGGTATCATTATTATGAATGCGTGTGCTATTCCTTACAGCTTTATGCGAGTGATGCCTGTAGGAGTTACCGCGGATCTGTGCAGACCTAGCTCGAAACATCCATCACTTTTTCAATAACTGTTCGACTTTTTATAAAGACCGTCTTTCTATAAATTGATTTTAGGCCATCAAGTAGGAATTAATTATTTTCATTCATCGACATTTTAGAAAAAACAACCCCCTGAAATTAAAGTTCATTC
>JAUESI010000002.1:6017779-6034046 GCA_032275145.1 Synergus laeviventris
GAGTACGAGTGTATTCTAAATTTTACTTCTGGAGTAAGCTATTGCATTCACAGTAGTCTTAACATTTGTACGCTAAACAATGTTTTTCCGATTTTTGTGCAAAATAAAATAAAATTATATGGCCCATAGGAGCGCACATGATTGTCAGCAGGATGAGTTAAAACGTTCTAAAATAGTGTTAAATCACGATAAATTACCTTACATAAAAAATAAATTATATATATATTATTATAAATTACATCTTTGACATTTACTTTTAAGAAACGTTCCTAGAACGCTCTAAAAACTTCTGTTTGAGCAGATAAATGTTTGTACATTTAAAAATGAAAGACGCGTATTCTATAACTCACATTCCTAAAATTTTGTACATCATATTTCCTGAGAACTTTCCAATGTCGCATTGAGTTGTACCGTCATTTACTTTAAGTATTTTAGAGTTTAATATGTTCATTAAAACCGAACCTTCTCAGGCTTGCTCATTTTTAAGGTCCTTTCCCTTTTTTATAATCCTAAGCTATGTACTCATAGTCTGCGAGCACGTACCGATAGTCTGTCTATCTTACCGCAATAAACTAATAGCTCCGCGCATCTGGTTGCAATCTGCTCGGCCTTGAGTAGCCTTCGATTCAATCTGTCGATACTACCCAGGGTTGCCAGTGTCATTAAACACTTCCAAATTTGGAAATAGCATAATCGTTATATTTCTGGCAACATTGTGGATGAAGAGCGAAGGTTAAGTTCCAGCCCTTCGGCGGTCATAAGACAGTCTTGAACTATCCTCAAAGGAATGAACACTAAATTGTATCCACCCCGCGTCGTGTATTTTGCACTTATTGTACTTCTCGATATATAGGGACAAGTAAATGCGTTTACTTGTCCCTATTTAAAACAAAACCACTTACAGGATGTCCGTAAATATATTTCCATACTTTTATCATTTTTTGTTATATTATATATTGTTTGAGGTTTAATGTCTGATATTTTAGAAATATCAACCTTCACTCATGGGGCACAGTTCGAGTCATTTTTTGAAATTGCTAAAAACCCGTTGAAGTTTAAGTTCTTGTATTGTGTTTATAGCATCCCTAATAGTAGCTTTTTTCAACTCTTCTATACTTCGTGGATCATCTGCGTAACATCTATCCTTAATGTATCTCCAAAAATTATAATCGACAACCCAATAATAGCATTGAGCGTGCGGTTTTTATTTCGCGCTTATTATAAATTTATTTCGTTGAGTCGATGAGTGATGTAAAATTGGCTACTTATCACCTTACACACCGACTTTGCAGTAGGGAAAAGTAGGAAAACCGAGCTTACGAGCGAGAGTGTATCAACTGAAAATTTATTCATCAATTGATACTTGCCTGACAACAAGGCTTAATTTCGCTCCTCGCTCTAGCATTTGTCAGAGCAGATCTAAAAGGTGAAGTTTATTCAGTTTTCCTTTTAATTTATGAAGTTCCAAATAAGGTGATCGGTGATATATGTTGTACATATATTGAATATTATTCTTGATTTCCGCTTGTACCTTTCTCAATCTGCCGGACACGCTTCTTTAATCTATTTGAATTATTGAAATAACTTATAAATGTTTTCTAAACTTATATCCAATATTCATGTCAATTTTATTATTCCAAAACACCAGACGTTGAAACGCTAATGTACCATCAAAAAAAAAGAGGTGGTTACAACTTGTGAGAGGGAGTCAGTTCTTTTGCTACCTCTTCTATTCTATAATAAAGAAGTCCTGCATTATAGTTCAGACGTAAATTACTTGAATTGGGAATTATTATATATTCCCTCTCACCCGTTACAATTTCTCGTTATTAATAAATTGACAGGACAATCACAATGTCCATCAGGCGTCACAGTTTCATACCAATATACTGCGAAATATTCTATTCTGCCACGATGATTCATAGTAGAGCGCAGTACAATAAGCTTTTCAGCAATAACAAAAACATTTTATGCAATTTAAGAAAAAATTTTTCAACTAAAAAGTAGTTTCTTGATTGTATTAGCACATAGCCCAATTAGAGGTGATTGCTGTTTGAAAAAGTCTCAACTTATATAGTTCTTCTTTAGCCTTTTTCTTGACTTTTACTTCTTCTTTTATTTATCTTTCTTTTCTTCCCCAGGCATTTATACGTATTTGTGGGATGATTTTTTGACGGATGATATATACGGATGGTTTATATATAAAGAGAAAGTGAATTAAACGTTTCCATTGTTGAACATTGACTAGACTCGCAAGAGCAACGCTATTCGAGCATATCTCATTATTCATTTATGACAAGTCCACACAATTCGATGAACTGCTTCATAAAGGATATGAAGATGAAGAGTTGTGAGGAAAAAGATATCACAGAGACTGTCATTAAATAGATTATTGTTAGTTCGCAGCAGTGGAATCGCATTAGCTGAATGGACATCACAAACTGGTATTTAGTGAAAAAAAGAAATGAAGAATTTTATTACATGGCTTCTATATTCCTTCCTTCCTATTTTTTCATCAAGCTTCTAACACTCGTTTCTTTTTAATGACCCCATTAAGGTATTTAATAAAGACTTTATTTTCAGTTTCGTTCTCAAAATCTGTGTCACTTTATAGGCCATAAGAGGCACTTGGATGGCACTCTGATTGTGTCATAACGAATGGTGAATTGCGCACTTATGAGACAGTTATAGATTATTATCCGCATTCCACTCAAGGGGAGGCGAAGCTGCTATATATATGTGTACATACAGAGGGTGAATTTTCCCCTTCCATCTACACCGGATGCCGCCTAATCCAACCGGCAATCACACGTTTCCGTGATGCAATCGACCTATGCTCAAAACTGCAGAGGGTCTACCATTGTATGTTATTTTGGTCCAGTTATAATTGTAATCCTTTCTTGCCCGAAGAAACATCTGCTATAACCAATTCCCTCACAATGAAAAATGCAAAACCTTCTAATTTTTCACAGAAAAAATGGATGTGAAAATCTTTTGCAGAGTAATTTTTACGGAGATGAAAATTATCCTTATTTCGACGAATTTTTCACCTCTATTGGCCAAAACTGACGTAATGTACAGTGTTATTTTAACAATAAAGAAATTAAAGTAAAACAATAATTAGTTGCTGAGAATTGAAATACGATGGAATAAATACTGTACGATAGAATCGCAAGTGTACGAGTTTCATTTGGAAGTGTCGCCGTTACAAACTTTGATGTATAATAATTTAAGAAGTGGGCAGAAATTTTAAAAATACAAAATACTTGAAACCAAAAGCGGAATGACAGGCAGGTGATTATATAACTTTACTCTTACTTTTACTTTCACTTTTTGGAAAAACCTGAAAATATGAGAAATGAAAAATAAGGAATAAATACGCGAACCGCTTACAATTCGTCAGCGACGTTCAAAGCGGCAAAATTGCCATCCACGTGCATTAGGAAGAAATGAATCTTAAAAAGTAAGTACCAAAAATAGATATATATTTCTGTCAACTCAGTCTCATCTCTTTTATTCGTATGTTAAAGGGTGAACTTTTCAACTTCTGGTGACTTATGGAATTATAAATTTAACACAATCGACCCATTCATTTATCTGTATCTCAACTTCGCTATTCAATGTCAATTTTTAATTTCAATTAGTCACAAAACATTAAATTAGTCGAGTATTAGATACAAGTCTCGTTGCAAACAATAATTCTATCGATACTAAAGGATGTATACTCAATTTGAATGAAAAAGAACAACTCGTCCTTTTGCCATTTAATTTTACGAGAATACAGGAGAATCTTCTCATTTGTGGAGAAATATTCTTGCATTGAGGGAAAAATTCCAGTAGATTTGAGAAGAGGAATTTTCTTCTAAGATGAAGAATATGACTAAGTGAAAAAGGAAAGCTTTCCAAGTATTCCTAAATAAGGGAACTTTGTGAGTGTTTCTTGGAAACAGTGTCGCGTCGCCCTGGAGCCATCCAGTCAACTGTAGCACGCAATGACGTGAGGTCCTAAGCTGGATCCATCGAATTCGTGATATGCTCATGATGACTGAGTGCAAAATATGATACAAACAACCATTTAGGATCCTTATGTCCTCTCAGTGGAAATTGAATAACAAATGAAGACAAAATATGAAAAAAGGCATCCAGACATGAACTACAGAGAAGTATTTTGGGTTTGAGCCAATATATTTTCTTTGTTAACTTTATTTAGAGGGAGAAATTTAAGTGTATCGCGGTTTCAATAAGAAACTGTAGAAATTTAAGCAAAAAAGCATCGAACTCTTTACTTTTTACACCATTGCAATACACGACGAGTTCTATCCAAAAATGAGAACAGTTGAAATATGTACAATTTAGATAACTGAAAATGGAAATTGGTAATGCCCACTGTTTCCGAAAGTCGTTTTTTGTCAGTCTGAAGGCTTTTATGATATTATCTATCAATGTAAACTGACACGTATGTAATGATTTTTGCAGGACATTTTTTTTTTGAGAAATGTGTTAATTCCAACTTCAGATACAATTCGTTAAAATGCTAAATTCTCTCTCTCCCTCTCTTTCTGCCCCCCCCCCCACCCCACCACCCCCTCTTATGTTTACTTTTCAAATTCATAAAATTATAAGTATATATTTTTTTTTCATCAATATAATCAAAATTGAAAGAAAATTCAAATCGAAAATCATTTTTGAGAAATCTTCAAAGTAAAATATGAATAGTGCCCCCTAGACTGTAAACTTGATCAATTGTGGGCATCCTTTAAAATTACAATCCCACAAAATTTCATTACCCTAGTTTAAATGGATTTTCAGTTATTACGGAAAAAGTAAAGATGATTTACTGTAACACACACACAAGCACACCTACGAATATTTTAAAAAACCTCATTTTCGATCTCCTCAGGTCGAATATGCCGCAAATTGTCAAAAAATTGAAATCGAAAATTTTTATCTATGCGCTTCCACCAATAAAAAGCTACATACTATATGTTCATTTGTACATATTTTAAAGTTGGTATTCAATTTTTTTTATATTATTTGAATTGGCAAATATTTATTGTTCGAATTCATCTGTAAATGCTAATCGATTAATCGGGATCAAGTAAAGTTTCATCCCAACTTCAACTCCCCTTGAGAACAGGATGCGTTGGCACAACAAGTACTCGACTTTGAGAAATCCTGAGCATCTGAATGTTGAAAGTTCATTAACATTATCATTTAACACACTCCTGGTTTTGTTGTTGCTTGTTCAACTTTTTACATTCTCCCACGTTTTAGGACCTCCTGACTTCAAAAAATATGTTTTTACGAATGTGTCTATCTGTGGGTCTGTCTGTCTGTAGATTTTAGTTTGTGACCACGATAACTTTTGAACGAATTGACCAATTGGATTATAGCCTTTGCTATTATACTCTTTTAGTGTCCTAAAATGAAGGTCAAATTCGTTAGCCAGACAATTTGAGTCCAAATTGTTTTAAAAACGAACTTAAAACCATTTTTTTCCTTTTTAAGATAGTTGAAAAAGCAATATTTGTCATTGTATCATTTATTGGAAAGGTACAGAAATGTTATGCAGAAAAATACTCCGATTAAATATTCCAGAGCGCGAAGAACGACGACAAAGCACTCCCATCTATTATTATGTATGGCCAACACAGCCGAGCGCAGTTTGAATGAGGTTTAAATCAATTATCGAGCGCAAAGCGCGAGTGTCCTAATGAGAATGTGTTCCTCAAGGTCGATAGAACCTGCAGTAAATTAGTTCTCCTCTTAATTTAAAACTAAAATAATTTAAACAAAATTATATAGTAGTGATAAAGATTGGTAAGCGAGTGCAAGCGCGTAAAACGTATAAAGCAGAATGTGTCAGCGAAGTGGGCAGATTTTTTAGAGCGCAATAGTGAAATAAATCATAAAGTGCATGAAAGCATCCGGCAAGTCATTCTACCTTCTAGCTATTTAAAAACTTAAGTTTTAACCTTAATTGCGATACCAACTATACAAACTATACATAACCATAGTCAAGACCGTACTTTAAACTTTGATTGGGATAACCTATTACCCCAGTTAGCCATTCTAGGGTTAAACTTGTTGAAATATTTACACATAACTCGAATTGAAATCCGAACTCGATCAGCGCAGAAGGGATGACCCAACTTGACAGGCAGATTTGTCACTTTTTAATATTTTATAACTTCATTTTATTTTTATTTCTCAGCTCTGTAATTGTATTTCGCACTTTCTCACCCAGATCACTAATCGTAGTACCTGCTCTCCTGCTCTTATTGCCACAATATTTAACGTAAGGAACTAGAAAATTTCCTAGTTTCCTAACTATGTTCTGGTACCCCGTTACCCGGGTAACTGAAGAAAACACAATCTTCATTCCTTTTCTTTGTGCTCAAAGAAAGCCACGTTATTTTTTTAGCGAAAATTGATTTAAATGAGAAAATGAAAAGCAACCTTCGAAACTCCGAGGCGGAAAAAAACGAAACTGCTACGAAGGAATTAAAACGTTCGAAGGGAATACTAGAGAAGCAGGAAAAATAATTCAGTAGACTTTACAGGGAACGCAAGTGTAACCTCACTTTTGCAACGTATGAAATTTTGTCGACGCCTTAGACCAAGCATCGTTACGATAAATTACGTTAATCGGCAACAAGACAAGACAGCAAAGAACATAAAAATTCTTTATATTTCGAACTCGACGGTATTTAATGGGGTTCGCCGAAGTCAAAATAAGTCTCGCAGTCGAACTCTTCACCACTATCGTGGATGGAAGTTGAGACAACTCTCGAAGCTGGACATCGGGATAGACGAAGTCAAGACATGTGTCGAAATCGAACTCCTCTGTCTAATCGACAAAGTCGTGAAAATTCTCGCAGTTTTAGACCTCCCACTACTGCACAGCCAAATGCAAAAATCCCTGAACTCTCAAATGCCCTTGATAATGACTCACAAGGGAACCCGATCGCTCAGGGACCATCTCAATCGCAGTCAGGACAAGAAGACACTCAATTACAGAGTAGCTCAACAGATGCAATCCAAATCAATAGCCAACAGGTGCGTCCTCAAATCTACAAAACTCGGTTTTGAATCCTGAGGTCCTAGAAATAATTGGTAAACGCTTGGATATATGGTAGATAAACAACGAACCACATCAATCCATAATGACATTGTCATACGCTGGGATGAAATTCTCAAAAATGGTCTTCCGGTTGACGAACGGAAGGAGTTATTCAAGAGTGGCTGTTTGGTCAAAATCTAGCTGAAACGCTGAAAGCCGCTAAGTCATTGGAACACTATTCTAAAGAATTAGAACCAATTGCAGAGACAAAACCTCCATCAGCATCTACATCGAAGTTATCAAAAACCGCGAAAGGCCCCCGCCGTCAGCCATCATTTCAACAACCGAAGACGGAGCGAAACCAACCAACCAGAAGAAGAACTACAGTCAGAAAAACTTCAATTCCCCACAACCACCCAGGAAAATGGAACCCAAATATTACGGGAGACGTCATTAACAAAGACGGTAAGTGTACGATCTGGATGACTGAAAAAGTTTGTTCCAGTATGGAAACATCTGACGAATGACAAAATTACCCTATCATGAGTAAACGGCTACGTCATTCCTTTTACTCGTCGCGTCGCCCAATTCAATATTCAACATTAGGGTAACCACGCTGATCAAAAATTGAAAAACATAATTATCTAACCATATTGAATTACTTCTAGAATAAGACGCGATCCAAAATTGTGAAGAATGCAAGTGTCAATTTCTCTCTAGAATATTCCTCACAAACAAGCCAGATGGATCTAGTAGATTCATCCTAAATCTTAAAAAACTAAACGAATTTATAGATACCGAACATTTTAAAACAGAGGATATGAAACAAAAATTTTTGTGATTAATTCTAAATTCAATTGATATGATAATTGAGTTGCCGAAGATAAATGGTCTAAAACTCTTAAGCTCCTTCACTAAATATGACTGTGTTTTTATGAAAAGTCTAGAACGAGAAAAGTTTTTAGCTTTGGAAAAAAAACAATGGCAACTATAAAGCACACATGGTAATATCGTCCGATGTAACGGAAGTCCTTGCTTGGTGGAGCCGCAACGCCGCAACATCAAATTGGTGTATAATCCTATCAAAAGTTTTAAATTTGTTCTATACATTTTTTCTGACGCATCATGGTCAGGCTGGGGAGCCTGCTGTGGAAATGATAGAACCCATGGATTTTATAGTTCACAAGAACGATAGTATCCCATCAATCAATTAGAATTTTTGGCTGGGTTTTTCGAACTTAACTGTTTCTCAAGAGACCTAAGACTACAGCAATTGCTTATATCAATCGTATGAGTGGAATCCGCTTTGAAAATCTCAGTAATACTGCAAAATAGATTTGGAAATGGTGCGAACATCGCAATATAATCATTTTCGTATCCTACATTAAGTCATCAGAAAATATAATCGCAGATCATGAATCATGAAGGCTGGAAGTAAAAACTGAGTATAGTTTATCTCTTAAGGCCTTGAACAAATTATGCATTGATTTTAGTTATCCGAAAGTTGATCTCATTGCTAGTCGAACCATCTATAAGTGTCGGAAATATGTCTCCTGGAAGAAAGATCCAGGATTCTTCGCAATTGACACATTTACCCTTGACTGTGGTAAGTATTTTTTCTACGCATTCGCTACCTTTTCGTTAATACCAAAAGTACTTAAAGAAAATCCAGAATGACCGTGCAAGGGGGATAATTTTAATTCCGAACTGGCCATCTCAAGCGTGGTTCCCTCGATATAGAGCAATGTTTGAGTCATCTCCCATGTTGTTCAAACCGAGTAAAAGCCTTCTTTCTTCTTCTAACAGGGATCCCCATCCACTTTGGTTCCAACTTTCCCTGGTGGGAGGAATATTATCGAGCAAGCATTCGCTATAAAGGGAATGACACCAGATACTATCAAAATCAGTATCGCATCACTGAATGAATCTTTCTCAAAAGCAATACGAGTCTGCATTGAAAAAATGGTGACATTTTTGTCATTTTACCGACACTCTACCTTTTACACCCAGCATTCCAGATGTTTTGAGATTTCTCGCCAATGAAGTTGAGAAGGGATAGATACCCTAAAGTTTGCAGCCTACAGCACACGCAATGTTTCAACGTTCACTGCCAAAAGAAGTAGGGTCAACAATGACTTAATTAGGAAAACAGCGGGATGGACGGCATCTTCACAAACCTTCGCCAGGTTCTATGACCGTAGGCTAGAGGAAGATCGTTCTGTTTTTGCAAAAACAATTGTACATTAACTAGCTGCCATCACTCTTCTTTGAACATCTACGTTCGGTTATCTAAGAGAGGAGGCGCGAAATACAATTAAACGATTAAACGAACTTACCTAAGTGAAGTTGTATCGTAATTGTATGAAGCGCCTCCTCCGAAGATCAGTCCACCCTTTCAAATTCCTAAAGAATAAAGATTATGTTTTTTTCGGTTACCCGGGTAACTGGTTACCGGAACATAGGTAGGTAAACTAGAAAATTTTCTAGTTCCTTACTTTAAATATTGTGGCAATAAAAGCAGCTTCACACAATTACGATAAAACTTCACTTAGGTAAGTTCGTTTGATCGTTCAATTGTTTTTCACTTATTTAGAGATCACATCGTATCTTTCTTACACAAATTCACACTCATAAGATATTAATGATGACATCGGCGATATAGCCCGAAGAGGATCTTGAACAAGTACATGGATGGGATTGCCGTGCACATTAAATGACCATGAGGAAGATGAGATCAATAAGCCTGTCGCGCCCAACAAAGTTAATTAGATTCAAAATAGATAACAAAAAAAGAGTAATCCATTCGGAAAATAAATTAACAGTTACAAATTGGCCAGTGAAAAATAGTAAAATAAATAGTATTATGCAAAGAATAAATATGATTAAGATAGACAAAAGCGAAATTTATTTTACATCAAGAACAGTTCCATCAACCCTGCCTGTGTTCACTAAAGTGTAGTATTGCAACGCCATGCAGATCTATGTAGCTCACAACAATTAAGGTGCAGGGAAAGGAACCTGTCACCGAGTTTCTTTCTCAACGCCTCCACTCTCCTCATCTAAGTATACGACCGATAAAATTTCTAAGAACATGCTAAGGCGGTTTTAAAATCACAGATAAGATTGATGCTTTTTTTCTATCTGGTGTCATGGATTTTAACCTGACTTTCTTGTAATTGTGTTTTATTTCGACTGCTTACAAAGAAATAGTAGACGATCCTTTTCCTCCCATATGATAAGTTTCATCAAAAAATTTACTAATATTTAACGACAGCAAATTTTTCCTGTAAAAAAATTCCACTGTAGTATTTGATTTGTATGGAAAATTTCAACTTTGAAACCTTTTAGAGGAAAGATTTTTTTTTAACCTGTAAAATCTTATTTTTAGGTTTTTTCAAGTTATGATTCTCAGTGCCCCAATTTTACACATGATATATGTACAAGTATTTCGAGTTCGATTCATAGCCTTCCCCTATGCGAGTTTCCACCTCGCAATGAGATGTATAGTCCCCTCTTGGTACTATGTCCATGATTGTACATCATTATTTTAAAACGCGCATTGTATTTAAGAATATAAGTGAAAATCCAGTGGGCTGCAGTGACAAAGGACGTTTTTAAATGTGCTCCCTGTGAAAAAAAGGGGAAATTTAAAAATATTGCTTCGCATTCGCGAGATGTTGTCTGGAATTCTACTTTTTGACAACATAAGCATTGGGACTGCATTGAGACGAAAGTAAATATTTTTTTAAGTAATATTTCGTAAATTACGTCTAAATTTTGAATACTTGATAAAATTATGCGTTCAATGCGTGTTAATAAGAGAGTTTTATTTCAAGTCAATCTTATAGAATACAATTGAATACGAAGCAGAAAAATAAATACTAGATTGCATTGGATCGCATTTACGAGATGCTGTAATGCAGTTTGCTTTGCGAAAACCTCGCATTCAAAGTGTAACATTTTTAAATACCTATGTTACGTTTGAATACTTTTAAATTCGACGTTTTCAGGGCTGAATACATTTATTGGGCTTACATATTAAAGATAACATATATTTAAAAAGTTTTTAGAGCCATCCAAGAAAGTCCTAAGTCAGACCAAATTATGTTCCAAAAATTGAACGTATGCTTACTGGGAAGTTTTGTACGTTGCAAGAATATTTGAACATCATTAATATTCATGCTGAATCTTAAATTTACTGAGATTACAATGGATGAATTTATATTTCTTCTTGTTAAATATATGAACCGATCTGATGCATTCTTCAGCATTGAGTGTTGGCGCACCCCTGAAAATGCTTCACAGTAAAGTAGAAATTCTCTAGAGGTTGGAAGATTTGCAGTGGTATCACTTTCTCGGTATAGGTATGTAAACCGCGATTCGTTGTATATCACCACTTCACCATGGTTATATAATACTAAAACATTCTGCGAAAGATGAAGGTTGTGTTGCATACGAATCCATAAAATTCCTATGCCTGGTATTTAACGTTCGGCCACAAGGTATTTGGCAAAGGACGGAGATACTTGTTCAATTTAATAGGTCCTTTTTTGAAGAGTTAATATTTTTAAAATATAGATCTTTATCAGAAACAGATAGAGGCAGTTTATCAGAACCTGGAAAATGGTGTGTTCATTAATAGACTGAAAAAATCATATCTGGAAAACTATTGATGAAAACACCAGTAAAAAGAATTTAATCCGTTTTGTAAGACTCCATTTTAATCCTTGTTTTCATCGTTCTCTTTTTATGCAGTTTTTCTTCCCTACTACCAGCTTTCTGGCATCCTCGATAGTGCTCCTACCGCTATGTCGCCCGTGTCGTAATCGTTGCCTCTAATTAACGACATTTACCAACCGGTGTTATCATCATGTACGCTGGGAAAGTATGCGCTTCTGGATTCTGCTGTAATTATGAAACCAGTGCTAACCAGTAATCAAGACCAAATAACCGAGTTATACCCAAAGGATTCTAGTTTCTACGTATCATTCGCTAGAATTGTATAAATTTGTTTTTAAGGTTATCCTTTGCAATTCCCTCTGGATTTGACCCAAATGGTCCTAATATTTCACGAAAGTTCTCTTTTTCTCTATTTTTAAACTCTTCAGTTTATTAGTCATAATATCACATAAGAACAAGAGGGAAAATGCGCTGCGGCGAAATTTTTCAAATAATTAAAATTATCTATATTTCGGCGAAAGGCATTGTCTATTGTCTCGCTTTACATTTTTTTTAAACAAAACACAAAATACTCCAGATAAATTTCAATGTATAAGCATTAAGCATCGTAGCCTGATGTCCCATTTGAATTTTTTAAACAAACTTTTCTAACATTTTTTCATTAAATATTAGGATTATCATTAAATATTAGGAAATATTGTTTAAAAAGAGATATCAAGCTATGATGCCGAATGCTTATGAGGTACTATAAACTGAAATTGGTACATGTATCTCGAGAAAGATATTCCATTTCTTCAGGAATCTCCAGCGTGATTAAAATATCTTTAGCATTCTAAGAAAACATTATTATTTTTATAACTAACGTTGTGTTTACTCCCTTTAATTACTTCAAGTGATTCCAATTTCTTTTTAAATTTAGATACTCTGATGTGGCAACAATTTGTCTGTCAAAAGTTTGATCACTCAGTTCGTCTAAATTGCCAAACTATCACTTCAATAAATTTACTTACAGAGGGCAACGATCCCCTATTTTGACTTGATATTCCCTTGTAAAACCCATGGGAAATATCACTTTTTTCAAATTTATTGATAAATTTTTCAGCGTTTGGGAAAAGTTTATATTAAAAAATGTATAGAGGCCTATTGAGAACCATACAACGAAGAAATTTATGTAGCAAACATATGAGTATCACGCCCCTAACACACCCCCACGGTGCCTTAAAAACTACCCTTAAATCCGAAACTGTCGACTCCTCATGAAATCGACCCTTTTGTTAGTTCATTTCCTTTGGACATTTTTTTTTCCTACGATTAGTGTTACAACTTCTGATTATTGAAAAAAACAATTTTCCTTTGATACTTCTAAATTGAATCAGCAATTACTTATCCCCTTAATAGAAATATACAATATTTAAAAACTTTTGGAATCGTAATTGTATAAAAAATTTCTCCTATAAAACATCTTCGACACTTTGGGGTATACCTATGGGTTAATATTTACCAGAGATCTTTGCAGTTAATTTATTTTGTAAGCGTTAAAAATTTAAACGTTAAATTCAAAACATTATATTACACTAAATATAATATATAAATTAATATAATATAAATTTACCTAAATATATGTCAGAAATTGTATTGGTAATATTAATAGTAAAAACGAGAATTTTTCAAATTTTGTGGAAAAAATAACTTTTTAAACAAAGAGGATGGGATTTTTGCAGTCCAATCAAGAAAAAAAAGATAGGGAATTTGCTATGCATTTTCAGACCACCCTAGTCATCATGTAGAGTGTTTTATGTTCAAGAAAAGTCAAGCTGGTCAGGCTATGTTTTTCAAACCTTCTAGGCAGGTAGTGGTCGGGTGCTAGACTGGTAATTTTGTTTAAGTTTCCGGCTGGATGTTATAATAGTTAATCTCTACAAAGCTTAATAATTTACTTGTTTTTAAATTCTAATAAAATATTTGAAAGTAATTTCAAAACATTTGCTGAAAAGCTTCAGCTTGAAATTTTTTTTCTACAAAAAATTTGCAAGATGAACTGCGTGGTTTAATAATTTAAAATAAAAGTCTCTCGTGTGTTCCTTGCACAACTTAGCCATTTTTAAATGTTGGACCTCTAGAGGTGCCACAAAGGCACGTCTCTATAACATGCTCAGCTGAGCCGTTACTAGGGCCTATCTTTTGTTGTTTTTAACAAATTTCTAGCAAATATGTCTATACTAGAAAAGCCCAGCTAGGTCCTCGTCAGGGCCTACGTATTTGCCCCATTACTATTGGCCATAAAAATTCTATGTCCCATCACCAAATGGAAAAAAACCAAAACACTACTTTAAAAAAGAAGAAAATATTCATATTAAAAATTCATAAATACTTCTTATCGTGAATTTTAAAAATATCTTGGGGGATTATAATTGGATTTATTAGCGGTTAAATATAATAAACGCAGTTTCTATTAGAAATATCTAGTAAAAGTTTACACTAGCTGTGAATTCGATTTCGAGAGTTTACCCTTGCTTGAATTTATAATTATAGTGCTCATTTGATTAGCAGTATTTGCTTCCCAACTTGAGCTTCTAGTACAATTTCTGTCCGGGCAGAGTTTCTATTAGTACCGATTTAGTTAAAAAAAGAACCTTCCTTGTTGAAAAGCATCGCATGGAAATCTGTTGCATTACATTACTCATTACGAGTTTTAAAGAGACTTCATTTTGAGTTATAAAAGAGACTTCTTTCAAAGAAACTATTTTTCACTTTCCTACTTTGAACTTTTGCATGTTAATATGGTAGTACACTTTGTACGTTATGCTGATACAGGTGTAATCATATTGCATTGTGCAAAATTCAGTGAATGCACTTCAATTATGCATGTGAAAACAGCACGCAATATTGCAGCAATGTTCCGTGAGTGGAGGTGTGGAAGAAAAAAAGGTAGTGGAATAATAAAAAAGAGATACATATGTGAGGGATGTTTAACCGAGCAAAAAAATACACTGTTTTAGTATTAAATGTGATTTATTGAGGACGCGATGTGAGGTCCAATGCACCTTAAGCGAGACTACCATTTTACATGCTCTGCTCAGTAGAGGGCGCATCGGTAGTTGCAATACAAAATGAGATCTATATCTATTAAAATAAATCATGGCCACAGTTCCCCCATCCTGGCATTAGTTCTTCCTCGAACTAGACAAAATAAAAATATATAATACAGTGATTAAATTAGTTGGGACACCATATCATCAAATGACATGCTTCCCAAGTTCCGGTGTAAGGTCTCTGTGTGAGCTGAAAGTTTTCAATATCTTTTATTACATAACAATCATACCGCAATACTTTCGCAATTTCGTACGGACCTTTCCAATTAGGAATCATTTTTTTATGAGCTCCAGGAGTCGAATCGCAATTAATTACAACATAATCTCCTTCGCTGTATTTGTAGGATTCTTTTCGGTTTTCGTAAAAATGCTTTTATATTTGTTCTTTTGTTTTTAATCTAGGTTCTTCTAAATCGCGAATTTCTTCTTCGGATCTAATTTGCTCTAAGTACTCACCAAGTTTGTCAACAATTTTTCCTTTCTGACCTCTGGCATTAGTTTGTACCGATATTTTCCAGTCAGGTGTTCCATAAGTTTTGCTAACATAGGTCCCTAGCACACTATTAACTCGTTCTATCTGAACATTAGCTTTCGGAGACGCTGTAGCGACCTTGACATGCTAAATATTACATTCACGCATAAAGATTCGAATTCCTCGGATGTGAAGCAAGTACCCCTATCGCTCACAATGGCATTCAGCCTGCTGTAGTGTCGGAATAAATCAGCTAGGCAGATTATCGCTTCCTTTGAATCAGTAAACTTCAAATCAAATATATGATTTAGTTGTTGATAAAAATTCTACACAACGAGCACTCACTTTTTCAGTGAGTCACTGATGTTCGGAAATGTTCGAAGGATGGGAATTAAAATATTTTGAAATTCGGTGAAGTGAAGCTTTTGAGATTCTAAAAAAACTTCAGAAACCCTTCGGAGAAAATCATGCGGATATGTATTCGGATACTCCTCAACTTTTTGTAAAACTTCATCTGTAGTTACAACTCGTGAAGACGCTGGAACCTCATATCTTCTATACCAACAAATAAATTAAAACCCACTTTAACTTTCAGAATAGTTTTTGGTCACTGGTTAAGTTTGCCTTGCTGCAGAATCAATGCGCTGGAAACTAAAGTACGGGTAAAATTTACCGAGCTTGTATATTCCATCGCTCTAAATATGTTAGCGTTGAGGCCTGCGTTGTAGGATAATAGTGAATTTACTATTGTCACTTCCTTTAATAGGAACTATATGGGTAAATTTCCACACGGGAAAAGTAGTTAGAAGAAGAAAAATGATGGCTCGGTTAAATAATAAAACTACTTTTATGTTAATATTGCGATTCCTTTGTTCGAGGATACTGTTTTCTCAGTAGTAATAGAAAAATAGAATATCGGTCATCTGAATTCCATTTAAAATGGAAAAGGGGTTCCATCAA
>JAUESI010000002.1:6066446-6082657 GCA_032275145.1 Synergus laeviventris
TGACATTTATTGAAAGTATTAGAATAATTTGTGACGTATGTTTTGTACAAATGTGTTAAAGGCTGAATTTTCGCCTTAGGCTTGTAGTTTATGCAAGACGCTGCTCCTGGCTAGGTTACCCAAACTTTGCTATTGGAGGCATGGACTGGACTCCCTATTCACCCGATTTAAATCCTTCCACACGAGGTGTGGAAGAGTTGACTAAAGCTATTTGCTAGAATATTATAAACACGATAAACAAAGTCCAACTCCATGAATGAAGGTGGACTATTCGAAAATATCATATATTAAACCTCAAACATTGTGTAAAATGATAAAAACCCGCATTAAAATATCTTGCTTGGTTTAAAAATATCAAATGGTTAATTTTGGAAATATCCTTATGGATACCCTGCATAATATTTGTGTAAAAGAAACTGTTTTTACACACTTGATTTTACTTTGTTCACAACTTCCGATTGCTTTTCAAACGTTAAACGTTTACAATTCGATATTTTTGAAACGCATAACGAAACGCCGTCGGCGAACTGGAGCGAACTAACGTGACAAAATCAAACGCAATTGGACGCAATTATCCGCTTAGTAGCTATGATAATATCAAGCTCACAGCGTCCTCTGTCCCTGATCCTTAAAAACCCTCATCATAGATTGAGAGCGACGATAATTCTGGCATGGACATCAATCGAAATTCCATGTTTGTGAAGCGGCCGTAAAATCACACTTTTTCACCCGCTTAATATTCGTAAGCAAACGAGAATTGATGCCCGTAGACGTGAATAAATAAAAAAGAGTCACTTTCTGCGCGCTTTAGAGATATAAAGTACAGATAGGGGGGCTTCGATGGATAGGAGTGCCCCTGGTGTTAGGTGTTCATAATGGATAGAAGATTCCAGAAAAAAGTAGGTCCAGTCAAATTAGTTGGTCTTGTAAGATACAGGGGATCCCCAGAAAGAGGGGTGTTTACATGGCATCAGGAATTCAGAGGAAGACATTGGTCCCATTGAATAGAGGTGACTCAACGAAGAGGCGGTCCAGTAGGATAGGTTGGTCCAATGAAATAGTTCCAACAAAACAGACTCCGTTCCCGTGGCATAGAAGATCCTGAGGAAATGGATGCTCTTTCAAATAGGGGAACCCATGGATAGGGGTATCGTAACGGGGAAGGGGCTCCATCAATTAGGATGGTCTCGTTGGAAAGGTTGTTCCTTCGAATATAGGTGGCCACCAAGAATGTGGGTTACTCCGGGGGGGGGGGGGGCAGAGAAAATGACTAGCCTCTCGAATGGTAGGTCGTAGGTTCGGCAGGGTGCAGTAGGCTACCGTGGAGGGTGCAGGTATAGAAAATGTGAACAAGATTATAATTAAATGCCATGACCAAGGGATTGGTTAAAATCGTTTAAAGTTCTGAAAAAATATGTAAGTTGGCTGTAATTTGAGATGTAGTTAAGGGGAATGGCCAAGGAGAGTAATTTGTTATTTGTTAGAGGTAGTAGGACTTTTTTACATAAAACAAAGTACAATATACATGGTGTCACAAACATGCCGCGATGGCTGGATATTTCCTGAGGTAAGCTATTTTTCGGGAAGGTCAAAGTCATTCTTGAAGTAAATTTCAACGAGGAATTCAATGGCAACCTTTATTTTGACATTGAAGATGACCTTGAAGGTGATTTGAAAGTCACATTTTGTTTCTCAAATCGAAACCCCCTTTTTTACACCGGCAATCGATAGAGCTGTAAATACGTTCGAATAATGTACTGGAATCATAAGTCCAATTTAACCTTCATGATTGACCTTGAAGATTCATCCAAGGAGTAAGTTTTATTTACTTTTAGCATGACCCAGGAATAACCACCTGGACGTAGTGAATTCTGTTCCTTTTTGGCTGTTTGATTAATGTGAGTCTCCTTGCCCCCACGTTTCGGGGTGCTTGATTAACGTGAGTTCCATTGTCTCCCTTGCTTGTTAATCAAGCACCCCAAAGGGAGCAAAATTGAGTCAATATTTCAAGGTCAAATAGGACTTATGACCGCAGTACATTATTCGAGCGTATTTACAGCTCTATCGATTGCCGATGTAAACAAGGGGTTTACCATTTAAAAAATAAAAGTTGACCTGCGATGGGCAATCGCAGACAAAATAAAAACGGAAACCAAACTGTGTTAGTATTTTGTTAACAGTGAGAATAAGAGGAGCAATTTCTACATAGCTTAGAGATTTCACTCAGAAAGTTAGGGTTTATTTTCAAGCTTTTATTGGCATTTTTTTTCCAGAAAATAGGTTTTCCAGTTGTACAAAATGCCTAATATACTATTGTGCTAATTTTTCTTTCTAATCTTCTATCTTTTTGTTTTAATCGCTTCTTGTGAAAATTGTTTCATGGAAAAATTTGACCCGTTTACTATGATTTCAGGTTTATGTATACACGCGAAAAAAACAAAGAACTTCGAGAGGATATCCGAAAAGTTAGATCCATTCATTCGGTGTGGAAGCTGAAATACTCGAAGGTAAAGTTTAAAAGTTATGACTAGTGAATATCGACTACTTCTTCTATTCAGGAAATATTAAAGACTTATATTTGCATACTGGGAAGCTAGTTCGATCTCAGATTTTTATTCTCAAGTACAATCCTGGTGAAATTAAAAAATTGGGGGTAATTTCTGAGAATAAATGTTACTCAGGTCCAAATTAAGGGTAATCTACTGCATTTTATCCTAAATCATGACAAAATGCATAATAATTATATATTTTTTCCACAAATTAAATATTTCTTGCATTCACTTTGTTATTTCATACAAACTTCTTTTTACGAGATACTCACTTTTTACTAACCCAAAGACACAAACTTTATATTACATTTTAAAATACTATCTATTGTAAGGTGTAGTTCACAATCTTTTAGAAACTCAAATTAGCCATAAAATTATAAGATAGACCAAAAATTATATTTTGAAGAACATCTGCTGAATTTTTATCTATTTCAAAGGCTCGATCGTCGAGTATAAGTTTATAATTTTATTATTTTACTCAAAGGAGGAAACTAGTCTCCAAACTTTACTACTATAAGTCTATCTCATAGCAACTAAGGCACGTTCGGGTACAATCAGCTTAATTACCCCATAACTTCACTCCCCTTTTTATGATGATCTCATATGATTCAAATGTGCAAATCGGATGACTGCAGGTAAAAGAAAACTCTCAAGAAGCGTAATGACATTTTTCCACTGGGAATTAGTTTGTCCAATAGAAATTGTCATCCCTCCCAAAATTATTTGTAAGTTCATCCAGCACCTTCGTCGTCTCATAAGTTTTCCTAAGATTCAGTTGTCTTTTCACCATTAAACCATGTACACCTTAAGAAATAAATCCTTTTGGACATTATTCATCTGTACGAGTTAAAGTTTATTACTCTAATACGGATAGGACCACTTTATTTTAACAACCGTAGTTTCACTTCCGACATTACACGCTTATAACTTATGCATATTGTTACGGTCCCCTGTATGAGCAGGGGCCTAACGGTGAAGTGAGAAAAGTTAGGGGGGGGGGAAACAAAATCTCGAGAAAAAGAGAGAGACGATATCGAAGGTGTAAAACCTAACGACCCTAACAGCACACAAACTTGAGCCAAGCTTGAAGAAAGCTTGGCACCAAGCTTGGCTCAAGTTTGTGTGCTGTTAGGGGAGATATGGACGTTGGTTTAACACCACACGACAAGGTATCTGTCGACGGAACCGTCGGTGGTTTATCACCACACGTCTCGAGATATCCGTGTTAAAACGGTCGATGTTTAAACACCACTCAACAAGACGTGTTATCCGACTGAATCCGGAAAATCAGCACAAATGACATTCATCCACGAGCGTGAGAATTCGAAACTTATACCAAAAGCGCGAGTCTGATCTAACTCACCTTCCTCTAACTCTCTCTAGGTCGAGGGTCCCTCGTTGTCGGTTACTGTGGGTCCTAAAAGAATAAGTGAATAAGTGAGAGAGGCTCCACTCTGCGGATGAAAACTCGAAGTTCGACTGACTCACGAGTAGCCGGCTAGCAGGCCCATAGCAGGCCCGTGAGTCCCCAGACGCTTTCTGCTCGGAGAGAGGCCAGAGTTCTGGTGAGCGGATTGGCCAATGCTTAGTAGGCCCGCCCTCTCTGCGCCTGTCGAGCGTTCTGGACGAAAATTACCAAAAAAACAATATTCATAATTCTAAGAATAAAAGTAAAATATAAGTATGTGTATTTAAATCTAAATTTTTAAACAAAATTGCAGTGTCTAGTGAAATTAATATCTCATTACTTTAGGAACTTATTACCTATAAAACTTAAAGTATGGGTTAAAGTGATTCTCGATATGTTTACCATATTTAAAATTTTTTATGTTTTCCTTATTTTTTTATAGACCAAAGAGAGAGAGGGGGGGGGGTCAGATGAAAAGTCCGAACTGCTAACAGAAGTTTGACTCAAATAATGGAGTGCGCCTTGCTAAGAATTAAAGCAATAAAATTAGGGTGCTTGTCCCTGATAAAGAAATTAAGTATAAAGCTAATTAGGGGCGAATTGTAGGCAAACTCTTAGGAAGCACCGAGGAATGCGTCGTTCGTCACACGTAGACTAAACCCTAAGGAAACACTGATGTTTTTCCGAAGTGGTAGTCAACTAGTGTTTGGACGTATGCTTTCCAGTGATTCTTGGCTTATAACAACATTTGAAGTTAATAGCCCTATGGTAAAAATCCCCCCATAAATTTAAAATTGTGTTAAATATTTCCAGAGGTAATATCCAGATTTATTAGCTGAGTTAACCGCTAGTGATTTTTCTACTAATATATTTGAAACTTTAAATATTGTCCAACAATTTCTACTAATGCAGAAACTTCTGGAGGCTACCAGGTCTAAATTTTAAATAGGTAATCACAAATATTGCGTTAAACTACTGTATCGTAACTATAAATCATCAATATAAATTAATGGTACTCGAAGAGGGCGTCGTGAAAAATCCGTCACTTCCCGTCAAAATTATAACTCAGCTATGAGGGCTCATCCAGCAATAAATTCACGAACTGACGGAACATCGATGATTTTTCGTTTGCCTTTTCATGCTGAGTTGTATTGCATCAGCCTAATTAGTCACTCGGTCTGATTACCCGTTTAGAGTAGAGAACTTTCCGAAGTGCGACCCGGACGGTCGCGCTAATTGCGCCTGACGAAGATGGTCTTCCATAAAACCCACAGAACGTGTATACAAACAAACTTGGACTTTCTTGGAGTCGTGAAGACTCGTAGAGCTAATTACTACCAAGTAAAAAGTAACCGAAACCTTGATAATCCGTTTTATACAAATTGCGACCAGCCACCTGCAGACGAGGATATGTACTTTTTGCGGTAAAGTTTGTCAGTAATGGCAAAAAAGCCAACGCTCTCGTATTACAGATTCTCCAGGAGTTTCAAGTGTCTTAAATAATTTGCAAACAAACTTTAACCTGTAAATGAAAAGGGTACTCAGAATACATAATACATTCAGAATATATATAGGGTGTTTCGCGAATTCCCTGCTACCGTGAAACTGCAAATACTAGAGCAAAAACTAAGTCAACAACTATAATTACAAAATTTTGTAAAACGCGTAATCTTCAATCTACTGAGCAACAAAGTTGACCAATCAGAAGCACAGTATAGAAAGTTAAAAATCCGTGACCCATTGTGGGAACATTTGTGTAAACTTGTATTGTTTAAACTGTGCTTCTGATTGGTCAACTTTTTTGCTCTGTAGTTTGAAATCACGCATTTTACAAAATTTTGTAATTATAGTATTTGACTTAATTTATGCTCTAGTATTTGTAGTTTCACGTGAATAGAAATACAAACAGAAAGACTTTTTTTCTTGTCTTGCGTCATCTTTGAGGTACGGTAATTTTAAACTTTATGGTTGAAAAATCAATTTTTTAATATTCAAACACCAGAAGTTTCTTATTCCTCAATAAAATATAAGATAAATATGTCATAATTGATTCTTCTCAACACATCGAATCTTTCTCTTTAATCTGATGTGAAAGAAGTGTTTGCTAAAAACTCCAGTAAATATGTGATGTTGCATAATGAGAGTACCATTTTGAGTTCATCTTGGATTATGTTAATATTAGGGAGGATTACGTGGGTAGTTTAAAAAAATAAAATCAAAATAAAATTCGAGGCGTTTGCTTCTTTTTGACATCTTCTGCATCATTTAAAGGGCTTTTGATACAAAAGATCAATAGTAGAAGCACAATAATTACCTACCTAGCAGGTAGGTATATTGTTTAACATTCTCAAAAGTTACTAGAGTAGGTAATAATCACAATAAGTAAATATTTAAGGCAAAATTTAGTGATTTTTCGCACCCGAGAAGGACTTTGTCCGTTGTCACAGACGAAAGGGCGATAGTTGAATACCTGGTATTGTTTTCTCAATGTAGAATAGTTGTGTTCATAGTTGAACTCAATCTGGTTCCTTCGCTTTATACGTATACTATCTTTTAATTTTATACGCCTCTAACACTACTAAACATATACAATTATACATATGTATAATATCTTTTTTATAACACATCACGGAATGTTTGGTTTTCGAGGTATGTATATCGTTGCGCAAAGTGACCAATTCTAGAGCTCTGTTAAAACGCAGTTATAGAAAGACTTTCTGTAGCTGTTGCGCATGCGTACTTTGCGCAAGGTAACTTTCTGCGGATGCAGCGCATGCGCACTTCGATTCCAAATCGAGTATAGGAACCTAACCTCACTGGTGGCTTTAGGTATCAAAAAAATATTCTCGTTTTTATTGTTTCTCATATCGAAGATACCATACATTTACTTATACTTCCCATCGGCTCATCTACGACTCGTTTCCGGCTTGCCTTCTACTCGCCTTACATTTGCCTCTGCCTCGTACAGTAAACTTCACACTCATTTGGAACTGCCTAATTTCCGCACTTGTTGCACAATATACTATTTCTTTCCTTTGGTAAATGAAAAAAACAAAGTCTTTTTGCCCACTGGGAAGGAACGTTGATTCCTCTTAACATACTTTGGCACCGTTTATAATTACATACTAGGTATCTATGATTCGAATTATTTTCCTTCGTATAAATCTGCAAAGACGTATTAAATTCATTATAATTGCAAGTCATTAGAAAATTTACAACAGGCGAACAATAATATCATTCACATATCCCGAGAATGTCATATGTCTTTAAGAAGTCTTTAGAAAATCTGTAGGCCATTAGACTTCTTACAATAAGAGACGTCGATTGGACTGAAATTGTACGTCCTAAGAACATACCAAGGATGTCCTTGGGAAATTTCAATAAAAATGTTGTACTTATCTTTTCGGTATTATACTTTAATTTCAAGAATAATATTTAATAAATGTTCATTTGAAGCACATAATTTGAGGTTATATTATTGTATTTTCACGACAGCGGCCAGTATAAAATAAAAAAAGGGACATTGAATTTTTAATTTACAACTTGAGTGCAATATTCCTATCAATATTTCAAATTACTAATGGTAAGTTGTTGATTCAAGGAGTAGATTTGTGATTTGAATTTCCCAAAGGGTATGCTTGACAGTAAGAGAACGAATTTGCTATGGGTGTGTTGAAATTAGAGAACGACGTTCTCTCAGCTCACATAACACAGGTTTACGAGGTATCGGCGGGAATGAAAGTAGTGCAGAGCAATCAGGAGAGACGAGGGTGATTTTAGCACGAGAGAACTGTCTTGTTCAACCAATATTGGCTATCCCGTCAATCGTATAGCTTACGCTCTCTCTCCTTTTGTCGAGGCTTTGACAGTGTGAAAGTCCAAACTGCATTACTAATCCCAAACCGATCCAGGATAGTAACCTCCCATTTCCTTGCCAATCGCATCCAACCATCAAGGTTAAAAGACGGTGCTTCTTCCAAACGATTTTTCGCTGTCTTGTGCCTCAAGCGGAAAAGGTCGATTATTCGTTGAAAAGTTGTTCTTCTGATCAAATAATTCACATAGAATTAATATAAAGTCTATGAAAACGATACAAAAAAGAAGTTTATTATAAATTAGTAAATTAGTACAATTCATACATTCTCTAGAAAAATAACCTACACAGGTGTCGACTTAGGTGGTTTTTTCAAGGGGAGCTCATTTTCCTGATCTACGACATTCTATGAATAAGTTGCTTTCATTTGGAGAAATCTATTCATTATTAAAGATAAAGTATTGTGAATTGCGTTCCATAGTTATGGGATTTTTTTGGTTCTGGAAGATAAGACTTGAGGGAGGTTTTCAGAGAGTAATTAATGAGGATATATTGGATATCTTGACTGAGGATATATTATTTCAACTAGTTATTTCAACTAATATGATTACAATTGATTTCACAGGATGAGAATTATTTTCGCCTCTGCTTGTCAGCATTCTTGATTGCTGTTTAGGTATATTTTTTAGTAATTAAACTTGCGATGTGATATCGTTATTAAAAAATTTTTTGTAGAAATAGTTTCAATACTATTTTGATAGTGTTTCTGGTCGACATTGTCTCGATTTGTATTTGTCAAATAATAATATTTTTAACCTGCTTTATCTTAAGCATGGTAATATACGAGGATTGCCTGAAAAGTTTCCGACCTAACTAAGAAAAATGAGATTTTTTCTTTAAAATCATTTTTATTTTTCAACATAGTCACCTTTTAAGTCGATACACTTATTTCAGCGATGCTCTAACTTCATTAACCCTTCTAAATAATAGTTAACATCTTTCTCTTTAAAATATGCGTTTACGTATGCGGTAACCTTCTCGTTCGATGAAAATCTCTCTCCTGCAAGTGAAGCTATAACATTTAAGATTAGGAAACAGGAAAAAGTTGCTGGGCGCCAGATCTGGTGAAGTAAAATTCGTGAATTTTAGCCATGTTGATCAGCGAAGTGTGTGCATGTGCGTTGTCTTGATGAAAAAGCATTTTTTGGTCTTCAAATGCTGTCGCTTTTTTATCTACAGTTATGAATCGACGCAAAAAATGCAACTCGTTTTACTTAAACCGCGTCAATTGACTATGTCAAAATTTAGAAATGACTGACAGCACGCTAGGTGGTAACTACAGAATTAACGGTGATTTCTTTTGAATTGGACCTCTCTGGCTATCCGTATAAAAAGTTAAATTATTTAAATTGTGTGTTTAAAGTGGACATAAAAAAATAATTATGGTTAAGTCTTTGCGGATTCGTATAATTTGGAGAAGTGAAAATAATGAAAAGGTAGTTTTTGAAACGAATATTTGCATTCGTCGGTACTTGCTTCACAGTCGTATTGTTTTTGTCTTATTATGACAGTTGCACATAACCTTATTTCTATGAATTTTTTATTTTAGTTAAGAATTATGAAGAAAAGTAAGACAAAGGGTGCAAGAGTTTCCTGTGTGGTTAATTGTAAAGATACAGCAAAAAATGCTCCACCTGGAATGAAATTTTATCATTTTCCTGTTTCAAACCATAAAATACGAGTACTAGACAGCGAATGTCGTCTGCTAGGAAGTAAAAACGAACAGAGCTTCCAACCGAGTCTTCCAACTCGTATAAGCTCACTTATTCAATTTAAGAAAACATAAATATTTCTGCCATCATGAAACTGAAATCTTTTGATTATATTTCGAATTGATTTTATGCGTCTTTTACAAAAATAGTTTTAGTTTTCATTGCATCAGAGCTTTAAAAAAAAATCAAACATTTTTCCATAAAATACAATGCTTTTGTATATCACCATTAGTTCATAGTTGGCCACCGCAGCGCTAGTGTCTAAGCGCACATAGTCAATAACGCCTTGGAAATGTTCATTCGAATGCGTTTTTGGTCCAAAGGACCAATAGTAAGCAAGCGCGACACCTAACGCGCGGATAGTTTAAGCATACCCAATTCTTCAGTCAGTATATGAAAAATGCATTCTTATGATATTCCAATAACCTCTTCTATTTCTCGAACCTTAATTCGAAGATTTTCCAGCACCATTTGGTGCACTTTTTCGGTGGGTGTCGCAGTTTTCGGCCGCCCCAAACGCTCATCATTTGCAGTCAAGCTGATACGGCATCTTTTATATTCTGCTGCCCAAAATTTCACGGTCGTAAATGATGAAACAGAGTCTCCATATTTAATGACAGCTCTATACCCAAGTTTTTCCATTTTCAGAAAAATCTTCACAACGACTCACTTATACGATTGTTAAATAAAAACTAAATAAACTGCTATCTTCAGATTGTGGTCGAAAACTTTTCAGACGACCCTCGTATCCAGAAACTTTAATCACATGCACATTAAGTAGGCTGAATTCGTACTCCTTCTCCTATAACCTCTATTAAAAAAATCCAAATTTAAAAAGGGGAGAGGAAAGTAAAAAGTTATGCATAACGTCATTTTTATTATAATAGTTTCAATATTTGATTTTATATGACTTTATTTTATTGACCAAGAGTCGTTCTTTGTATCATAAGACCTAATTATTTTTAAAATGAGGTTCAGGTTGTTAAAACTCATTTTATTAAGTGTCTTCAACAAATTTGTATCAAAGCCTAATTGTAAGTCGATTTACATGATTTTCCTAGAAAATGATTCAAATTATTTTTAAATTATGGGTTATTTCCATTCCTCTAAACTAAAAGATGTATAAATATTCATCATTTATGCAAGAAGAAAAGAGAAGAAACTGTTTCCAGAAATTCTATAATATTAATAATACATCTGTTCAGCAGAAAAAGTAACATAACTAAATTTTCAAACAGAATTGTGAATCAATAAAACTCGATTCAACAAGTTAAGGCTTCCAATTTTTAGCACACCCATCAGAGCAAATAGTTAAATAAACGTTAAAGATCAATATTTTCTTTATTAATTATGGAGAGAAAATGTTCCTAGAACTGATTTCAGTATGCGTTGTATTCTAAAGTCTTTCAGGCTAATATAACCCGGTGACCTTAATGATAAAATTTGATAACCCCCTTTAACACGGAAAAAAATTTTTTCCTGAAATTTTATGCGACTTTTATGGTAAACTCTGGACAAAGGGACATTGCGTTGAGCTTTAACTTAGTTTCAGGATAACTTGATTCTATAAATGTGTTAGATTCAATTTTTTATTTCTACATTAAAATTTTTCAAGTTACTCAGCAAATAATAATTTTTTGAGCTCAAAAGTGAAATTTGTTCTGCTTTTAATTTACGAATTTTAATTGCATTAAAAGCTATCTAAATTCTGTATAAAATGTGTTGCATGGTAACGTAGTTCACGTAACAAGGATACGTCCTAAATCTTTCCACTTTTTATTCCAATACTGAACGACGAATAACGTGACGGCGGGTTCTATAATACGGCTTTGGAGGGTTGACTAGCACCCTTGGTTCGATCCCGAGGCTCGGTGTCAATTTTTACTGACAGTTTCTTTACTTACCCTTTCCCTGTGCCACCTCCCTTGTTACACATGAACCCTGGGTGAGGTCCATTTTTTGATATTGTTTCCTCCTTAGGGTGCATCAAAAAAATTTAAGTTCCTTTAATTTAACAGGATACCCTCCAAGAAGCTTAAATTTGGTTGGTAAAAAAACTAGTTTTGCTTAAATATCGTACAGTGTCCAGAAAGGTAATAAATTTAAGACTAGAGTCCAACCTACGAGTAGTGGCCCAATGAGTAGTGCCACTCCTACTTTTAAGATCGAACTCGCTCGAGCGCTACCCCCACTCTAAGCCACTCGGGAATTGAAATCCAGCACCATGAGCAGTACCTCGGGCGAGATGGTTAGATTTAGACACTTATTCGCGTGGCTCTATTCATTGGGAGCGCTTCTTTTCCTTCACGGCGAGCGAGGCTAGGATAGTGAGGGATTATGATTTATCGGAATCATATTCCTGTACTCCTCCGAAAACGGCACTAGGCACTACTCGTAGATTGAACTATATTGAAAAATTGAAGAACCTGTCACCGAAATTTAAAAAACACAGCTATTTTTAACAAAATATGAATTTTTAAACCTCCTGCAGTTTCTATGGTAAATATTTCATGAATTTAAAGCACAATAACCACAAAATTCAATTAGACAGTCTAGGCACATTCTCATCCCGCGCTTCGCCGCTAAGAATAATTAAGCACGTCTAGATAGTCAAAAAATTGAATTACAGATATATTTATCTTCAATATCTAGATAGCTCTAGATGGTCACCTATTTGAGTATCTAAGATATTTAGGTTGAATAATTCAGATACTTAGACTCAATACGATAGATGGCTGTCACGTACCTAGTTCACTATATAAGATATTAACGTTAAATATCACTCTTTCTCCGTGTATAAGCACCTATTCTAGTATTTTAATTTTTTTTGTATCTTTTAATGTTTGGCTGCAAAAAGTAATTAAAAATATTTCAAAAGCATTTTCCATACTCAGAAAACCATGCTCAGTTCCAGGTTGCCTTTACTCCAAACCTGGTCTCTCAGTCAGACTGGTGTGACTCATTTACTATATTTATCGTCGATCATGCCCATTGATGAGAGTCGATCTTTGTATAATCTAATTATTTTATCTTTTGAGCAACTAATCTCTCAGTGAACACTGCACCAGGCTACGACTTATTTGAGTTATATAAAATCAAAGAGCTATCGGTGGCTCAGGTGATAGGACACGAGGCTTGCGATTTCGGGCCTCGGGTTCGATTACTGAGCCGGTACCAATGGAATTTTTCTATGTACCTCTACCGAAGCTCTGATGGTTCGGAATCCACCTTAAACTGTAGGTCCCCTGAGAAGAGTGTGATGACCCCATGCTAAAAGCCTCATATCGAGGGGTACGTTGGTTGTGGACTGTGGGGCGATTTTGAGAGACTCGAAATTGATCGGTGGACTCCTGGCGAGAAGGCAGTTCGAGTGGCCTATCGTTCGGGGGTATCTGGTCCGTTTCGAGTAAGAAGATTGTCGTACACAGCAGGGCAGTGCTTTGGATATGGAAAGCTAACTTGGTGACCTCACTGTGTCACTGTATCGGACATATACCCGGCTAGGGAGGCTGCCCAATGTCGTAGGGGACAGAGGCCACTGTGCCATGCGGTATGCCTGGTACTGTAAGAAATACATTTCCAAGAAGGGTATGGCACAATGGGCGTCCAAGTCTGAGCGCCAGGTGGAGCTCTTTTAGAAGCCCACCGCCTATCATAAAAAATCGAATCAAATCATATCTTAAATATAAAGTCGCCAATTAGTATTGCTCAATATTTTACAGTTTGCATTTACAATAAATGTTGTGTTTTATTGATTATTCGTGTAGTTTACTTAGGGGCCATTCAAGTATTACAGTACATAACGCGCTTTAGAGGGGAGGATGTCCTTCGTATGTTATTGTGCGTTACATGAGATATAGAGGGTGTTCAAAGTCAATGTTACATAACTACACTATAGTAGAATAGTATTCTTTTAATAATTAAATAAAGTATAACGTAGAGGCGGAATTATTTAGCTGTGATAGTCCCAACTTTTTTCCGTGTGGATAGTAGAAATAAGAAAGCTAACATTCATCTTCTTTAAATATAATAAATAAAAGGCAAAGCAAAGTATCAGTTTCTGGTCAACAGCAAAAAATAGCCGGTAGCGTCGGCTAATTAAATAAATTGAAAACGAAGCATTTTCTTGGTTTAGTGTGGGAGCACGGCTTTACTTGGTAAATCATTAACGTCGTTAATTAAAAACTTTAATCAGCTTCGTTGTGCGGATCTCAGTTCGTAAGTTTAAAGTTGCTATGCTCCAGCGACTTAAGACTCTTGACTCATCCAAACTGCGATACAGTCTCGTCATTAAATTCCACACTACCCCCTTCATTCAGTATAAACGTCAATTGAAGTCTAAAACAGAATGTCGTATTCCGCAAATTCTTACCGCAAATAAAAAGAGTCTTGAATTCCACTTTAAAGTTCCTGTTTTTTAATGATTACGACAGTAACAATCATACTCTTGATTCAGATATTAAGTAGTATTTCCCAAACGGAAGACCATTCTTATTTCTTTAAAAAATTTAACGAGAATGCTAGGAATAATATAATAGTCGTGGAAAGAGCGTATAAAATAATGAGAAACATTATTTTCTTTTATCCTGATAACATGCTTACGATTTTTTAAATGAAGCCTCACATAATAACCGATGTTTTGATATCAAATAGCAAAAAAGATATTAGAAAAACTTTTTAAATTTGTCTAGCATCAATATTTGACCATCTCTAAAGATTTAATATTAAATCCTTACTGAATCGTTGGCTCTTAAAAGCAGACTAGAATTTTAACGAACTCGACTGAGCTTCGACAAGAAGTGATCCGTATTTCGTCAAGATGTAATCGGCGAATTTAACTATAAATGGGAAACACATGCACAGCCATGAAAGTTATTTTCGATTTCAGATACCGCTAGAAGTCTGAGCATGGTTTCCATTACCTTAGATAAAATCAGATAGAAACTCTTAAAATGAAAAATCAATGATGATTTTCACCCGCTAGAAGGTCTTTAAATATAAAAACAATTTTTCAAGAGTAAAATATCATCTCTCTGAGATTAAACATGATCAGAAATTCATTCCCGATTGAATTTTGCATTGGAATTGGAAAAATTTAATTTAATAATTTTGAAATCTATTAAAGTCACTTAATTTTACGATTCGTAAACTAAACTTTTTAGTAAGTCAGTTACAGTAAAGAAAATTAAATAATTAAATTTTTTAGCTGAATGCCTGATAATTTCAGAGTTTATGTTCTTTAAACAACAATTTACTCATGGGTAATAAGCTAATCGTCGAAGCGTCGAAGGTCAGAAGTAATAGAAAAGAAGTTCAAGAGTAGAAAGATCAAAAGCCGTAAGTCAACACCTTTCCATTCCGCCTTCTTTTAACCTTTCGTCTTCTCCTAACACTAATACATTGCACAATACACAATAACATACTCTAAAACTAGAGATGAAAGTTGGCGTCTGCAATCGAGTGGAGTTTGATGCACAAATTGAAGGCACTCCGCGCCGCAGCGCAGGCAGCAAACTTTCATGAGGTCCCAAGTTATAGACGATATTTCTTATCACACATGTTTAGAATAAATGTCACATTTTTCTAGGCCTGGCGATCGAGACGTAAATATATGGCCCTTTGCAGCCCATGGGCGTCAAGTTAATCTTCATCTTAAATACGATATCCTAAAATTGGCGACTTGACGTGAAAAGAAAAACGGTTGACCAGTGGGCAAAAATGTGAGGATGTACTAGAGAAGTCTTTGAGCGTGCCAAAGAAGTCTTTTGTAACGTGTTTTTTTATTAGAGTTGCCACCTTTCGCTCGCGGTTCTAATTCCGGCCTATGTCTTTTAATTAGGATTCAACTGATGCAAGAGCACGAATGGTAATGAAAAAATCCAAGATGGAGGCTAGCTGATTCCTTCAAGAGAGTCTGTTTCACAAGAAAAGGTTCGCGTTTTCTCAGAAGGTTTAAACGATTTTTATTCCTTTCTTTTATGTCCTGACTGTACTTGTACTCAAATTGATACAGCACTACCACCGATTCGTTTCAGTCTTGTTCGAAGTGTCGGATATTACACAACATGAGGAAGTCCATTATTCGAAATCGAGTCCAACAAATTCACTTCTTCATCCTCACTACCTTTCCATAAATCAATCTACTGATGCCCTAACTTCTCATTTTATAAATAAATATTTATCATATTAAATTCATGTGTATTTATTTGATCACTAGCAGTTAACCTCACGCAGTATTAGTACCTTACGTTCTAATCTAAAACCAGGAACATTTTTAATATACTTTTAAGTTGTGTGTTTGTCTTTCGAGACGTAAAATATGTATAAATCATTCGACATTCTGAGTATCCGCGCATAGAATTTGAAAACTACTTTTAGAATTTTTAACCAAATTTACTGGCTAACGAACTGAAGGTTTATTTTCGGATATTAAAGTGGGGTGATGCTGTGTACTTATGGTAGGGGAAGGAGTACAGGTGTCAGGCGTTCCTATGGGAGTGAGCGAGAGGTATAGAGCGTCTGGCGTTCCTATAGAAGGGGCGAGAAGCATAGAGCGTCGGGCGTTCCTATGGGATTGAGCGAGTGGTATAGCGTTTCAGGCGTTCTTATAGGAGAGAGCGAGAGGTATAGAGCATCCGCTAGTTTCTAGGTGGAAGAAAGAAAGGGAG
>JAUESI010000002.1:6093337-6107947 GCA_032275145.1 Synergus laeviventris
CTGTCTTCTCACTTATTCCCTGATTTCCGAGCTTATCTTCATAAGCCGACCGGTAGGCGAATTTGAGAGATATTTAAAAGAATTTAAATATTCGCGCGTCTCTCAAAATAAACTCAAACAACTCATAGACGGCCCTGAGATCGGGTCGTCACACGCTGCACTGCGATGCGCCACCTGGTGGACAAATTTGGAACTTTCGAAACAGATATAGATTTAATGACGCATATGGGCGATCGCACAAAAATACAAATACTTACAATTAACCTTTTATGTCAGGTCTTCTTCTTTTTGTCTTCTTCTTCTTCAGGTATCTTCTTTTTGTGTAAAAGAAACAATAATTACTTTGCCGATATTTTCAAAATGGTTAATCACATAGGTCAATAAAATTTTAATGAATTCCAAACGTTAATTTTTTAACAAGAGCACTTTGAGACAATTGGTTAGCAAATTTAGCGTCCCTAATTGACCGTAGAATTTGATCTACATTATTTGCAGGCATCCTGCTAGCTTGCAAACTCGCAAAAGCCTCCAGTAACCGTCCCAGTGCATAAGTGGCGCACTCGCTCGACGAATAAATTCCTTTCTACCCCCAATCCTCTATTTCTCCCCTATGAAGGTGGGCTGGAGTGCGTGCTAGGAATTTAGAATTCCCCGGAAATAAAGGAAGAATTTCCGGGTGAAGTGCACGGATCGTACGAGCATGCGAGAATCGTAATGTTCTAAATTCGGGGGATTTTCAAAACCAGGGAATGTGCCGTGTACTGGAAACTTTTGCATTATCCGCTCTTCAGAGTTTATGGAAAATTCTTAAGAAGTTCTGAGGATTTTATTTTTCGAGTTGTAAAATGTTTCTCACTCAATTTGCGAGATTGAGAAGACGTGATTCGAATCAACCTGGACAATTCGATTGAAGCATTTGTATCTCTGGTATTTTTATCTATTGTTACAATTAAAAAATCTGAAATCACACTATTTTCAAGATGCTCTAAACAGATAGGTGTCACGTGGCAAAAACGGCACAGCGACAATTTTTTTGCACTCGTTAAGAATACTTTAAAAGTTTGAATTTATATAGTATTTTTTATGATAAATTATGAAAACCTTAAGGTAATAAAGTTAATTCCTTAATTTTTAGGATTAAAAATTAGTTTTGGTTTATCTGTTTAATATTTTGAGAGCGAGTCAAAAACCTTTTTGTGAAGTATGGTGTTTTGACTTTTTCAAATGCTGTTTTGATTTAAAAATTTTCAGTGAATTTAATAAATTTGTACTTTAAAATCTGGATTCATAAACTAGTATAATGCTATATAAATGGAGCATTCAAGATTACATATTATTTTGATTGCACTGTGGGATGATTGAAATTGTTTGGAAAAAAGAATCGGGTTTATTTAGGTACATTATAGATTTATTATTTATTATTTTTAACCCTTTTGTAATCTTATTTTATAAGCAAAATGTAAGCACTTGTAACCTCTCTTTTAGATGGGAGTTTATAAAAGAAAAACACAAAATTATGGATGGACTTTCGAGAACCTAAAATCTGCTATTTACAGAAGTGCAAAAGTGTTAATGAATTCTCTTCATTTTATTTAAATTTTTTATATTTTTTCTAAAATCAGCATTATTTTTTTAGTATATATGTTACCTATAAGGTGGGATAACTTTGGCGACGGTTCACTTTTTGAGAAACGCAATAATTCAATATTTTAATTAACTTTGTTTATTTTACGTTCATAGAAAAGATATTGATCGAGGCAAAATGTACCAGTATTTTATTATAATTTTAAATAGTGGATGTTCTGTTATGTGCCCCGTATTTGTTGTGTTTATCCTACGAAAGATTCTAGACACTTTTGGTAAATGTTTAAATAACTCTTTTGCTCGCAAACAAAAGAAAAACTGCTGTTGTGGACAATTCTATGTATCCTTTAGATTCAATGTAATTTTTTTATTACTATTCTAAACCAAAATTGTAGAGCCTGCTGTCCAAAAGTATACATAATGTGAATAGTATTAAATTTTCAATTTTATAAAGTAATTTTTTTACATCTTTAACGCGGAAAAAAATTATAAACTTTATTTTTTTTCGAAATGAAACAAAGCGTAGGACTCGCTAATTTAGCCAACTATTTTTTTTCAAGAACGACAGCTGTGAACGATTTGAAAAGACAACAGAGAAAGAAGAAGAAAAGAAGAAAAGAAGAAAAGAGAAGCATAAAACATAACTCTCTTTTAGATGGGAGTTTATAAAAGAAAAACACAAAATTATGGATGGAATTCCGAGAACCTAAAATCTGCTATTTATAGAAGTGCAAGTTTCTTTCTCCTTTCCTCCTCTTTGCACCACTTTTTCTTTTTCTCTCTTTCTTTTTTCTAATTAGTTTATCTTCCTTTAAAATCTCTCCTATGATGTTTTTGATTTGGTTAAATTTTATAAAGGATTTGGTTCGAAAGAGTGGAAAGAAGTGTGAAATTATACAAGAATTATAGTTGATTTTTTAAAATTGTTTTCAAAATTATTGTCTAAAGAATTGTCACGAGTCTACTTAGGACCTGATTAACACATTAATGCCTAAATTATGGCGCTATCTAGCAAATGCCCATTGTAAATGGGGAATTTCTACTACAGCCCTATTAGATGCAGTCTAGAACTCGAATGTACCCAACTCGTATTTCTTTTATTTTGGTATTAATTGATTTTCTATAAAATTTATGAACTTATAGAAAGCCATACAGTTTTTATAATTATTGATATGGAAAATTGCAATTTTTTATGAAATACTTATTCTTAATGTATTTAAGTATGTTTTGCCTTCTCCTTTGTAAATTCTTTTGCAGAAAAGTCACGATCAGATGAGTACAGGGTGGTACGTGTTCTAGTGAAATTTATGTTCGTATTTGGAAGCTAGCTAGGAGAAGTGGCGCTTCATGAACTTATTAAAGCCAAAATCCTCTTCGAACTTTACAAACTTCTATAAGTAACTTGAAAATTCCGTAAGAGTTAATAGAATTACATCATTGAAAACTGCTGAGTAAAAGATCTAAGTTTCAGGATTTTTAGTTAATCTACTATCTGGTAATAAAGCAAAGTAAATTTTACTAAAATTATCAAATTAACATTTCATTTATGGTATAAGAATATTTTTAAGATGATCATTTAAAAAAGTATTCAATCCAAAACTTATTTTTCATAAATATAACTTAGAAGCAAAATTTACTTTCTATTGATTTTATTTATGACTTACAACTACTTTCGTTTCAAATTAAAATAATTGAAGTAATGTAAAAACACGACTTTCGAAACACAACTTTAGCCTGCTTCAGACACTTAGAAGGAAGTAATTTATCAACAGCCAAAAAAGTTCTTTGGTTCCTGATTTTCGAAATCATCATTTTTTTAGACTTTCTATTAGAAATTCAAATTCATCGCTTCTACGGAAAATGCGAGCAGATGGATAGATCTAGAAGGTAGAGACATGATAAAAAGACAAGCCGGTTGGTGCGCGAGGGAAACCGAATTATGCATAAGAAGAACGTGCCAAAGGGAGAAGTAGAAAGATCGAGGTTACGTGAGCCATGGTTAAAGGAAAAAAGCATTAGTGGGTCATAATGAAGAGCGTTTAGGTCAAAGTGATTCGAATGGGAAATGAAAGGCGCCACCCTTGTCGTGGTGATTTATTTTCTTCATTTAGAGGAAAGTGACTGCAAGAAATCTAATCTATACGCATTTCAATGATAAAGAGCCAATTTTGTGCTCACATTTCAGAAATAGATGATGATTATACCAAAAGATAATATTACATCAAGATACCTCAGGATTATTTAACTTCGGACAATAGCCGGAATTTCGGACACATATGTTAGTTCCCTTGGATTAGAGTTATTATTTTTTTCTAAAATCAGCATTCTACGCGATTTCTTGTTTTGGGTTTTCAGTTGGGACGATTAGGAGAGGAATGGTAGGGAGAGTACTTGGGGGTAGTTGAGTGAGTATCGCATATTATTTTAACAGAATTCGGTCTCGATGAGTACACGGAGAGAAAAATATAAGTTTGAAACAATGAATCTTTATGGTTTCGGAGCTCGGAATTTTACATTTTTCCAAAGCATGAAGTTCACGAGTTTAATCGGTGAATTCATGGTCGTTGTCCATTCTTTAAACACTTGCGAGAGTATACGCTTCTAAACCATGAGCTTCACCGTTTGAAACGGTGAATCTCTTGACTTCCCCCTCCAAGTTCTCGAAGCCCGCAGCGCTATATTTAGCTCCATATTCAATTTTTATGGAAACAAGGGAAGAGAAGTGAACGTGGCCTAAACACTCGAAAGCAAGAGATTCACTATTTAGAACGATGAGAGTTTTGGTTTTGGACGGTAAACTATTCCATGTTTCTGGCCAGTATTACTCACAGCTCCGAAGGATGATGTTCATGCTGTGAAATCATGAGTTCCGTGCGTTCTGAGCAAGAACACATTAATACTTTAGAAGGATGAATGCATCCTTTAAAACCATGATTTTGCTCATGGCTTGTCAGCGTAGGATGCTCCATTGTTTAAAACCTAGATTTTTCTCTCCATGTAGAAGGAAGAGTGTTCGTGTCACGCTCGATGTTCTCGTAGAGAAATTGTCGGGTATGTAGAATAAGGTGGAAAGAGTAAAGTTAGCGGGGAAAGGGTGTGGAGTGTAACGTTTCACGAGAGATGTGGACAAAACGGTTGGCACAAGATATTCGGCATCATCACGCCTTTTTCCGAGGACCTAGTTTTGCTTTGTCTAAGAGCCCATGTTTGACCTTTCATGTGCTCACGATATTCATTCGTATCAGAGGATCTCATGATCCATGGAATCTTCTAAGACCAGCTTGTATGTTTCTGCATGATCCCATTTCAATTGTGGGGTATCTATTGTAAAGAATTTGTTTATTTTATCTTCGCGATGCACTTCTCATCATTTTATCTTACTTATTTGATCTTGTGATTTTCATACCTGGTAATTTCTACATTATATAATTGTCATCGCTATTGTGTGTAATTGTATACGTGTGTGTTGGTAGGCGTATTATCAGAAAATTTCGTTCGCATTTATTGAGAAGAGCTATATATAAGTCTATAAATCTATTTAGTGAATGCATGACTCAATAACCTGTTCAAAATTGTCTTGTGATTTGTTCAAAAACAATCTAAATTACCTATATGTGAAATTTCAATTAAAGTAATAGTAAAAGAAATTATCGGTAGACCAGTATGTGTTACACGAACTTAGGTGATTCAGGTGATTCTATGGGAAGCATAATTTTGTTGCATATAACGCGCTACCTTTTTTTTGGAAGAAGCAACAAACAGCGTGGGGAAATATTTTATGAAGAAACACAACTAATAGCATACACTCGGACTCCCTGATAAGGCGCGTCTTGGTTGGTTATCTAATCCAATTAGTCTTGTCGAGGGGTTCCTCGAACCGTAAACAAACTCTGCAACTGACCATATATCTAAGAAGCTTACATCACTCGAGGGGCAGGGAAAGGTACCACTCACCGAGCCTCTTTCTCGAGTCTTCACTTTCTCTCATCTAAATTTGCGACCGACGCAGAAGGGGTAGGATTATGGAGAGGTCCCAGTGTAGTTATCGTCCAGTTGGAATTGTTTATTCGTCAGGACTTTGAATCACAATTTTCAATTTAAGAGAGCTATATTCGAGATGATACACTACATGACAAAAAATAGTCAAACAGAGAGATTGCTTTGACGTAGCAGAAAAGTACCTTAACCTATCTTACAAAACAGCGGATAATCTGGATGCAATTATAAATATCCGTAATATAACCATCGAAGTTTACAGTTGAAGCACATTTCATAATCAGCACATATACCATAAAGTTGTCCAAATCTGATCACTATTCTTAAAAGAAGAAAAAAAATATATACATGGAAATAATACCATATACCGAGCTTACAAAATTTAGGACCATCTAGTCGTCCGTCAGAGGAAATAAAATAATCGACTCGTGTAACAGTCAGCTTTCTAGCATGTATTCACAGAGAAAGCCACTCCTTAAAATCCAAACCTTTGCAGATGCACTCACACTGAGATGTGGCAACCTGGTGACATATATCTAATAAACTTTAGTTTTGGCGAATGCATATTTCACAAGGTTTACACCCGTGCGCGCGACCCCAACGTACCCAGGGTGCTCCCTGCTTTAGAAATGCTCTATTGCTCTTCTACTATTGCATCATCTCATTCTGCTCACGGGTACAGTCCTCGCTCGTTTAACTTGGCAGTGTTTACCGCATTGCGAGATTATATCGTGGTTTATAGTGCACTGCAGCGAATGTTTAATGGAGTGATACAATGGCGAGAATATACGCGAGGCTATCCTAAGCACAAGGATATATGTATGTGAAAATGTGTGTGACAGTCTTTGTCGAACTGTTTATGGTACTATGTTTGTAAAGGAGGATAAGTACGGATGTGTTACGCGACTTAAGGGACGTCCCGCGCGCTATTGCGTTAAAAGTGCTGTAAGCTGTTTAGGGAATAGTACCTTGTCGTAGTGCCACGTTCGAAACACCATTCCACGTTTGATTCAGAGATAGTGAGTTGACACATCCTACACTCAGAAAAACACGGAATTGAGTTTTAAGCGTTTTTGTAAAAGGGACCTCAATTACTCAAAATTTTATTTAAGCATGGAATTAAATATAATCGGATCATTATCTAATTTTCTATTGATTCAAATATTAAGAGAGTTGGATAATAGGACTTAAAATTGGTCAAGATTCAAACTCGAGTTTGGTACGGCACTGTCAACATAAATAAATTTTTGGTTGTTTCTAAGAGAACAATAAAGAAAACGCGCCTAATATCCGGGATCTATCGTAATCCGTAAGTAATTTTTTTTACAGAACATCGATACTGTACGTAAAAAAGTGGCTCCTACATTAGCTCAAAATATCATGAATTTTTTTTTACACTAAGAATTTCGCGATGTGTTGTGGTAAAATGCCAAACTTTTCCACGACAATTGAGAATTATGGTGTGGAAAAAATATATAGCACCAAATCGGTTGCACCTACTGGTCGCCTTACGTACTAAATTGGTTAAAGTTACCACATATACATATATATACTCTGTGAAATACATTGCGCAACAAGTTGGTGAACGGGAGATTTACCAGGAGAATGAAGTTGGCGGTGCAAGACCGAATGAATGGAGCTGTAGGACATACACGTGCCGCGAAACGGATTTCAAGAATACGATGGTTGTCTGAAAAGTTTCCGACCTAGCTAAGAAACAAGAGACTTTTTCTTCAAAATCATTTTTATTTTTCAATATAGTCACTTTTTAATTCGATACACTTGTTCCAGCGATGCTCTAACTTCTTTAGCCCTTCCAAATAATAGTTGACATCTTTCTCCTCAAAATATGCGATTACGTATGCGGTAACCTTCTCGTTCGATGAAAATATCTCTTCTGCAGGTGAAGCTTTAAGATTTAAGATTACAAAACAGGAAAAACTCTCTGGGGGCCATATCTGGTGAAAACGGTGGGTGGTCAACCAATCCGAAGTTTTGTCTTGATGAGAAAGCATTTTCTTTTCTTCAAATTCGGTCGCTTTTTTATCATTTCTGCCTTTACGTTATCAGGCAGTGATGTGTAATACTCTCCTGTTATTGTTTCACTGTTTGGAGATAATAGTGTTAAGAATAATCTTTGCTTCTTCTCTCGTGCCGAACCCAGTAGTAAATAAAAAAGTGAATAATATTTAAATAAATAATACGTGAAATACGTAAAGTTTCAATACATACCATATGTATATAATGTACATTGCAGTCTGATAATGGATAATGGCCTGGCACCTTCTAGGCATGTTCTCAACTAGTTTTTCGGCATATTCCGTAGGTAGAGAGCGCCATCCCTCCTTAATTCGTCGAGATAGTTACTTCAGGGTGAATACACACCTTCCTGCAAGTTTATTCTTCACAACACTCGAAAAAAGTAAATTGGACCAATCACAATCTACATTTTCCGTAGCCCATGCCAAAAGTTTTTCCATGTGAACCTCTGAGAGCAGGGGTTTCTGTCTCGTGAGACTGCACTGCACTTTCGTCTCACCTAATCTGCGTCTTATCGTGTTTATAGTTTATACTAACGTGTAGTACCTTCTCCACGAGCTTAGCTTTGGCTTCACGCAGCCGGAGAGTTGGGCTGCGCTTGAACAGTGGAACGATCATCTTATCCTCCTTACTGGACATTGCTCGCGTCTCTCCTTTCCCTGGCGGGTTGTCGACGGTTTTTGTGTCCCTTTACCGCTGCAACCACATTTGCACGAAGTGCTTAGACTTTTTAAGCACTTTGGCAGCAGCTGAGTATGAAAGATGTGGTCCGCGTGCATGGGTGCACAAAAAGATCACTTCGAAACGTTTAGCGTAGATAGAACTCATAGCTTAATGTTGTGTAATATCCAACACTCCAAACTAGTCTGAAACGAATTGGTGCTTCTGCCGTGCCCTTTGAACGTACTGCTAGGAAACAAGAGAAAGGAATAAAAATCTTTGAAATTTTCTGAGAAAACGCTTACCTTTTCTTGAGGAACAGACTGTATGTATGTAAGATATTGTAACCATACACTATTGACCCCTACGGAATGACAACCGATTATATATGGCTGCATTCGCGTTTTAGCATCGTCTCCCACTCGCGATCTGACAAACAAGTGAGAATCGCGAGTGGAAGGGTAGTCGAGGAGATAAGATACAGATCGAGTTTGGGTCAGTTGGGAGCTCGGGAGCGAGCGTGGAGCATCTAAAAGTGTTCACTAGGCAGGACCCGTAGTTTACTGTGGTATCCGAGTCTGGAGCGCTAAGAAAAAATGTTCTGAATTGAGTCGAAGATCTCAGATCAGAAGTATGTTCCTACTCTGAAAAAACTCTATGGTTGTGACAACGACAGAAGTAGTGAAATGTGGTACAACTACTCATTTGCGGTTTCCGCAACCAGGATTTTGATTGACAGGACCAAATGTAGTTGTGTCAATTATTATGATATAGTTGTGACAACTATTTCATAATAATGGACACCACCATGTGTGGTTCTGTCAATCAAAATCCTGTTTGTGACAGCCACAAATGAGTAGTTATACCATATTTTACTACTTCTGTCGTTGTCACAACCATCGAGTTTTTCCAGTGTAGCTCTCAAACATTTGATCTCTTGAAAGGATCTGTAAATGATTACATACTCTCACTTGCGAAACAATGTTTATTATCGTCGAGCGAAATAGAGAATTTCACCTAAATTAAAATTGTGAATAATAGAGAATGGTAGTCATAGAACACCTAAGTGTGCATTAAGTGCAGGGAACAGAGCAGGAAATGCAATAGAAAGATCGGGAAGTGATAATATTGTGAAAGATAAGTCATTCAAAAGTTGGTCGTGAAGACCTGAGTTAAAATAAACTGTGTAAAAGTGACAATACTTGGAATAATGTGTATGGGGATTATGTGAAGTGAAATAAAGTGAGACCTTTTCAAATAAATCTTTACTTCTTCTCTCGTGCCCGAACCAATCAGTTTTTTAAAGAGTTTTAAAATTCAATAGTTTTGAAAATCTTTGTGCAAGTTGTCCAAACTAACATTATAAATTTAATTTAATCTACAACTATCTTCAAGCTATAGTGACGGCATCCATTTAAGTTTTAGTGGCGACACCCTTCTACACACACGAATTGAAAGATGATTAGAATGTTAGTATTAGACATTTATCCACTAAGGCAAGACTAGGATCATTCAAAGTTGATGCAAGATGTTTTGTTTCGGGGAAACAGAATTAAATATATTTTTTAATGTTTAAGAAAATCTTTAATGCTTACTCAGTGAAAAAGCAAATGAATTTGCAAATTCATCATCATTAAAATTGAATCAAAAAATAATTATCTCGAGCCCCTTTTAACTCTATTACTAATTTAGTTAAATTAGGAGCCAGTCTCTGGATAGAATTTAACACTTAAAAAATCGTTAATCGGGCAGATAACCGAAGGCCTATGTATGGTAACAGTGTTCGACATTAATTAGTTCTTCAATGACGTTCATGCGATTAAGGTGCTATGGGCGCACGTACTATCTGAAAAAAGTTTGTCCTAAGTCCATGACAGTAAATAATACTGTTTAAGTAATCTACATCAGTTTTATTCACCCTTAAATCTATATTATGTAACTTATTTATATATATCAACAATTACATAGAGAAGTTGTGTTCCCAGTGGACAAACAATATACGGTCTCTATGTCGGATGTCCTAAAAACATTCTAAGGACGTTTTTGAACCGTCTTTCGCACATCGAACATAGAGCACGACCCTTGAACGTGTTTTGAAAATTCCGAAAACATTTTTAATAATATCATTTGCCCATTAGGAGCATGTTAGGCGCGAGACGCTCCCATAGCATTGCCATATGTCTACCACCTGCTTGTTTCATTTTTCGTAAAATTCAGAATTCTCAAACTTTGCATACCTTTCACTCTCAAACTAAAAGGACAAAAATTCTAGATTTTTTAAAAAATCTTCATGAGACACCCTTTTAACATATAATACTTTGAAACAAACTCTGACCTTAATTATCTTAGTTCAGGAGAAGAAAATATTTTTTTTATTTCGCGAACATTTATATAACATTCCAAAGAACCTACAGTCAAAGTTTAAAGAAGTCCGTAAGAAAAGTGTAAACTTAACCGAAGGAACATTAAATCACCTTTCTTAGTTTCATGTACTATTTCCTTTTGTATAAATATCTGTACAGAGTTTACATTCTTCTGGAAACACAATATTAAATCCACACTAATCTAATTTAAAACAGATAAAAGCTTCTGGAAAGAAAAATATAAAAAGTTACTACATTTTTATGCAGTATCCCACTGCATATAAACTTTAGCGTCGAACTTCTCGAGCTCGTATTTGAAACCCGCAACACACTTTTTGCTGATGTAATAGACCATAATCAACTATCTGTGCAACCTTCACATAAGGAAATTGATATATAGACGAGATTCACTTCAAGTGCGGTACTGAAGAGCTCACTACTTTACTCTGTGTCCTATGAGCTTACTTCGTTAGTCATCACCTCATTCGCTATGCAGTTGAAGTTAATTAATGAATCAATTATGTTAATTTCGCGATAAAATACTGCATTTATTTATGGTAGAAGACAACATTAAAATTTTATAATAATAACGGTTATTAAGGAGATACATAGTGATATGGGGTAAATTCCGTGATCTAAGAACGATACGGTGCCAAGTCCATGATCTTACTCGGATGATTATAATATAAAATAAGGGAAAAATAAAGTAAGGGCGAGGCAGGGGGAGGATGTCCCCAATTAGAGTCCGGTCCCGCGTTCAAGAAGATAGAAATTTCCCTAATCAAGGCCCGATCACCTTACCAAGAAAATAGGAATGTTCCAAAGCAGGATTTGATTCTCTTATGGATTGAGGAATGTCACTAATAAAGGAACGATTCCCAATATTCCATGAGATCCCTAGAAGGAAAGATTAAGAATCCTTGCCCAATCGGGAAAAGGGCTCCTGGTTTCTTGGGTGAAGATCATTAATAAGGCGCTCGCTGGTAGTCTAAGCAAATTCATGCGCTCCGAAATATTTACTCATCGCGCTTCGCGCTAGATGTTATATATACTTCATGTGCAAATTATTATACAAAGTAGTTTTTTAATTAAGAAGAAATGAGAAATTTATTTGCTTAAGGTTCTATCAACCTTAGGGCACCTACGATGCATAATTTGTTCATAGCGCTTTGCGTTCTGGAATAGTTGGTGTTCGAGCTTCAATGCTTCATATTATTTTCATCACATTTTCTCATATTCACAAGTAAACGAAAACTACTTACTCCATCAAAAAAAGCTTAACGGAGAATTTTTAGATCTTTTTAAGGCCAATAATTACTTTTATCATTTTTTCTATATCTGTATATTCTATTCTATATATTTTTATATATTTGGCTTCAAATTTGAAAATTCGATTTTTCAAACAAATTTCAAAAACTTGTGCAAATCTTGTAGTGTGTTCGAAAAGTAATATTTTTTATCGATGCAATTTTTTCATATCATATCATATGATGAGAATATAAAAAAGGGAGTGTAGGTACCGAGAGTTCACAGGCGAGGTCAGCCTCTACGGTATAGTCATCGATGAGTTCGAACCCACCTACACCGCCTCGCCACTTACGACTCGCGTAAGAATAGTCAGCTCTCGCTTTTTTCATAAGTTTTTGAAGATGAAGTCCAAACAAGGATTACAGAACATGAATTATTTGATGTTTAGGCTGGAAGTTGATTTGTTTAAAAGCACTTTTTTTGCCCCTCTGTGTGTTATTACGTATTCATTGACAAAATGCTAATATGTGAGTGCTAATATCCTTGACATTAAATCAATAATTATTGATTTAATGTCTAGGATATTCGCACAAGCATACATTATAAGGTATACATTGAATGGTTTTTACGAACATCTGCTACTCTCGACAAATATTTCGGTATTCAAAAAATTCTAACGTCTATATAATATACATACAAGACGTCCAAGTTTCCAATAAGTATTCCCTCGGGGCTTGAGGTTTCCTATGTTAACGTATAAACGGGTTAAATATTTGCATGCAAAGTCGAAAGATGCTCGTTGTGCTATCGCATAAAGCTAAGCTAGCTGGTAGGTTTTCGGACGCTTACACGCCTGCCAATAAATAGTTTTGAAAGGAGGTTCGATCAAATTAAAGTTGGTAAACCCCCAATAAGAGAAAATCGATAGTCAGCTAAAAAGGTAGAGTTTAGAGAGTAAATTAATACTGTACCAACTTGCAACTAATTCCGTTTCATGGGTAACTCTTTACTGTTTTCGTATATTATAACATCCTCATGACAACATTACATATAAAAGTCTTATACTTAAAACTAGCTTATACAAGTTGTCCTTAAATATATTTCTAAAATAAATCATCGCGTGAATAGGGAGGCCATTCCACGTCTCTATTTACGAATTTTGGATAACCTAGCACCTAGATAACACGAGTGCTGTAAACTTCCCGAAGAATCACAAAGACGCCAGAAGTCGTGTGAAGAGTAGCTCCGTCTTGCATAAAGTGGAAATTTTTGATGATCTTCCATCGAGTCTAAAGGAAAAATGTAGACTTCAAAAAATTTGTATATATTCTGTAACCGTACATTATTAACCCCTACGGAATGACAACCAGGCCCTTTCCACTCAATGGTACAATTATGAAGAAGAATAGTGTGGGGAATATCACTTAATAAAGGATATCACGTACGGCCACAAGTCCGTAGATAGGTGTGGAGCAATTAAGAGTCTCATTTAATAATATTAACACTTTATTTCAGAAAGTCGACGAACATTGTTCGTACGACGTGCGTTCGCTACCAAGATGGCTACAAGTCTCTATGAGTCTTCTCTCTTCATTCCATGTAAAAAGAATACCTAATACTAGAGGGGAAACTTAACGGTGTTTCCGTTTACAAGTAGAGTGTAAAAACGATGACGACTAAAACTTAAAACGCAGTATAGAGGTTTCTCTAGGAAGACTAAATAACTCGTTACAAGTTTCTTTTTTAAGTCTAGATAATACTTTCAGTAACAATAATACTTTGAGTAACGATAAAACTTTGAGTAAAAAAATAATACTTTGGTAAGTTACAAAAATACTCGCTATGCGTAAATGAAAAGTTTCCGTTATCGATGAATAACATTTGCGAAAGACACTTTCTTTTTACGGGCATAGGTTTTAAGTGGTGGTACCACATTCGTTGTACTGCTTAAAGTAGGAACTATGCTAGTTACATTATCTAAAATCGTAGGAACTAAATCTGAAGAAGTCTTTGGTTTAGTCTTGTTGACAATGATCGAAGAAGGAGTAACGAAATCATCACGTAGGAAATACGCAGGCTTGATGTTTTCAACCGATACTCTGCGTGAAGATCCATTAATGTCGATTTTAAAAACTCGATCAGAAATGCGATTGACGACCTTGTGAGGACCAGTATACGGGCGTTCGAGCGACTTTTTGCGGTACCTACTCGCAGGAACACGTGTTTACAAGATCCGAGATCTTTGTGTACAAATGCTCGATTTTTATGGTGATGACGGACCGGTACTGGCTTTTTCAATCGCATGTGCTCGCAAAATTCTTCCAAAAAAATTTGCCGTAAAGAAATTCAGCCGGAGATGAACCAATATCCATGACGTTGGTTCTAAGGCCGAGTAGAACGGTTGATAATTTTTGTGTCCAATTAGTATTGTCGTGACACATGATTGCAGCTTTGAGGCTACGGTGCCAGCGTTCGGTCATTCCGTTGGAAGCTGGGTGGTAAGCCGTGGTTCAGTTTCGTTGACAACCGATAAGCTGAAGTAAAGCCGCGAATATTTGCGACTCGATCAGTATCAGGGTAGTCAATTCGAGTCGCAAATATTCGCGGCTTATTCGTTTTGGGGCTCCTGAAACTTTAACCACTGGTTAAAGTTTCAGGAGCCCCAAAACGTGAGATCCAGTGGTTCACGAAGGCTCGGCAAACAGATAGAGCTTCGATG
>JAUESI010000002.1:6108047-6126921 GCA_032275145.1 Synergus laeviventris
ATCTTCCACTTCACTTGACAAATTTCATGGAAAAATTGCAAAGATGCATTGTTTGACGGGTCCCTTCATCGAAATCGGTTTCTTCATGGCAGGAAGGGGGCTTGGTGTCTCTATTTGAGCAAAAATAAAATATTTTTGCTTAAATAAGAGAGTCGAGATATGAGAAAATAGAAAGATGCAGAAAATATTTTGTTTACCTAAAAAATGGAAAATAAAATGAATGAAATAATACATTTTTTACGATATCCAAAAAATGATATCAATTTTCTAAAACAAAATTATTCGTCACTTTCACAAATTAGTATCAGTATTAAATTACTTAGCATGATAATTGTAAAAATTATAATAAACTATTAATTTAAACAGTTTACGTTTGATAAAGAAGTAATTTAAACCTTAAGAATTTACAAAAACAAGTTCAAACGGAGACATTCCAAATTTAAAATCCTAAAATTTTATCTACAATCTATCTAATATTTAAATTGAAAATTGAAGTCATGCAATAGATAGCAATCTTTATTTGTACACTATAAAGAATATGCTAGCATCTTGCGAGGGAAAAAAAGATTGTAATTCAATTTAGTAGTAGGCTTCCAAATATATGTTAACTCCCACGCATTACGAGGTTTTTCCGTTTTTGTTGTTCAGTAGATATACGCTACTAAATTTAGAGCTCTGTAGTATCCAGAGGTTTCTGGTTTCGGATTTATAGTTTATGTTAGATATTCTTAGAAACCTTTGTATATGCTTTATATTTAAGAGTTTACAGATAAGAGTCACCGTAGATATAATATCCGCCGAAAACGAACATTCGACACTTTCAGAGACGAATGTTCTACAAGCGAAGGCCAACATTGGTTTCAGTGTTCGAAGACGTCCAAACGATTAAGACGAATCTTGAAGACGGAACACTCTTAATTAATATATAATTATCTTTTCTTTTCCACATGTAGTATGTCTCAATTAAATAAATTCATATACCCAGTTCACTGTATTATTCTGAATTCACATCTTTAATCCCACTGCTCTTTATCGAAGTGAAGCAATATCCCTGAAGGTTGGTACGATATCGCGAATCCGTCCTCCGTAAAACCTAATTGTTCTACAAATACATATTCCAGGCATATCCAAATTTCCATCCAGTAGTGTCACGTCACGCATTTATCGAATTATCATTTATTATATCATTAATTAACTTATCGATCGTACGTTCACAATAAACATGTAATCACCGCATGATTGACATAGCATCATTAGCATTATCCCTAATTGTAAACTGCATTTATAATCTTTAACTTAATTCCGTTAACTCATAATTATGTATGTAATTGACCCTTACGACTCGAGGCACCGGCAACGGTAATAAACCTTTTTGAACCTGAGAAGGACACCAACCCTCATGCCTACCGGAACTTCCGTGAGAGGTTTTACAGACACCTTCGCTAGGAGAACTGGTCCAAACCCCTAGGACTCTAGGAGTATTCATGTGACATACACCATCAAAAAACGCCATTAATAATTGTAACTTGAAAGACCCTACAGTCCCAGCTACACTAACATATCTCTGGAAGGTCAGCTTATTCTTAACATGGGACCTAGATACTAATTAAACAGCAGGTCCCACAGAGGAAATCAGTCTTGAGTTCCGGGTCTTCAGTCGAACAGTTAAGAAGTGCATCTCTTAAAAGTGAAATTATAAATCTACAACTGAAATATAAATTCTACAAGTAAACTACAACTCCTGTAAAAGGTACAAGTTCCACGAAGAGCTAGCAAATTGACAGGGTCTAAATTGTTTTTAGTAACAAACAAAAAGATTCAATGAATATTTCGCAAATTCCCAAAAGGATTAATAATTTCGACGTGAAGGTCAAGGATCTAACAACTTAGGAGCACTCTTCCTCAGAGTCTGAGACCTGCTCGAACAGTTGGTAGAACTTCTCGCTCAAGTTCCACGGGAGCATGCGGGTCCCGCGTCTTTCCTGGCAAAGACAGCGTAGAGATGGAGAATTTCCCTCTTCCTGGCCCTAGAAGGGGAAGTTCAGCAAATTTGCTAACACGTTCGCTCCGGGGACGAAGGAAGTTCCACCTTCTTAGGTCCTCTCCTTCTCTTGGACGCGGCTAGGTAACCCTCCAATTCCTTCCTAGGCGTTGGAGGTGTATCTCTGTTTCCTCCTCGGATTCAGACAGGTTTTGGCGACCCGGAAGTGGGAACGTCCTTGCAGGGGCTCTGGAATCCCTTCCCCAAAGTCGTAAGAACGGCAGGCTGTACCTGCCGGTGTTCAATGGCCTCACTGGTTCTTGTTGGGGGGCGGTTCTCCTTTTCCTCTGTCTTCAACGAGGGTCGCTGCTTCCCTCGTACTAGTGGCAAGTTCTGAGGTCTCTTGAGCCGCTGAGAGTAGTTGCGGTTCCGGTGGAAGGCACGTCTGGAGATGAAAGCCCAGTGGAGTATCCCGGATTCCCGTCGACCTGCGGGGCGGAGAAACCTAGTTTCTCCAGCAACCAAGCGGATGGCGCAGCAAGCCCTTCTTGGAGTAATCGCTGGGTTTCCTGGTGATGGTAATGGGTCGCGTCCTTGCTGGCTTTCCTTCATGGTGGCATCGTCGGGAAAAGGTGAAGGTCAGTTGAGCGAAAACACGAGGAATGATTTTCTGATTTTCTATTTTTCTTCCTTCGTTAAGGTTTATACGGCGAACTTTTGGTGAGTGGTTTTTTTAGGAGAGTTTCGACTCTTAAATTCGACTTGAGGGCGACTAACTCAAACCCCTTCCTCCTTCAACTTTCCCTTAACAAAAAATCTTCTAGAATATCGTCGAAGATTTGTTTATCAGTGGAAATATTTCAGTCCTGCGAGCGTACTGAGATCAGCGAGGGAGATAGGACCCCCATGCGACGGAGCGAGAGAGCGAACAAAGGTCCAGTCTTTTTTGCGCTTTTCTTTTACTGTTACGCTCGTAGCGTAACAGCGTCGTTATAGAAAAGGAAAGTATTTTCTAGAATCGAAAATCTTTCGCTTTTCTTATATTTCGCGTATAGCGCATATAAAAAATTGTAAAACATAACTTGATTTGTAATTTTAGAGAAATAAGCTTCTTTATCTTAATAGGATTTTTATTAATTGGCTTGTCCTCCTTCCTAGATTTTCATTTATTTGTAAGCCATAACGAGATATTTAGTAACAGCGAAATAAAGTCAGTTGTCAGGGAAGGAAAATTACCGATTAGTAAATAATAATAGGCACGACGTAACAACAGCATATCTCCTTTAATTCCAAACAGGACATGCTCAGGCAAATCGCCTTTGCATTAAAAAAAGAATAACAATTTTCATTTTAATATGTTATATACCAACAATACCTGGTACTCTCGCGTTGTTCTTAAAGTTTTTAAAGCTTCTTTATTTCGAAATCGCCCTTATTTTCCCCTTTCAAAAAAATATCAAAGGGGTTATTATCAATGGTGAAATTGGATTCTTAAAAAAATTAAAGCTCTGAGTCCGATGCGGGAATACCAGGTATTGTTAGTTTTAGTTATAAAAAAGTAGTACATTGAAAAGTAATGGGAAATTTTTTGATCCAATAATTCTTTTTCATATAGAATATTTTGTTAATTTAGTACAAAAATTTGTATCGATTTAATCAAAAGCAAATTAAAATTAACAAAACGTTTTATGAAACCGATAAAAACATTTGGTTTGACAAGTACATAAGAAGAAACAGTTTGCTGATAAAAGAAAATTATATAGATAAGTCTTCTTGTCGACGATATTTTAAGGGTCGAATATGGAAAGAAATCTTGAAGCAGCTGTGATCATAAAGGTTGTTATGGCGAGCTTCAGATCCCGTGGGAGAAAAATACAGATTTCAATCCGGGAAATTTTCTTTTGGTAGACTTACTTCAAAGTTTCGCGCATGATATCGAAGTTCACGTTCTTTTTGTTCCGTACCGCAAGGAGACGAAGCATTTATAGCTTCTCGAATGCATTCCAATGGAAATTTTGCCGTGATTTTGTCGGCCGCGCCACCCTGCGACGGAAGTTTATTGAACGAAAATGTTGCCGAGATTCCCGCAGCATCTTGAAATTGTTTCCCTCGTGAATGCAAACACAGCGTAGAAACGAGCTGTACTGTAATACGCTGCATGAACTGCTGCATCCGATGGGCGAGATAAGCAGCCGCAGTCCCGAGAACTGTAAACTGTGGGAAGTATTTTTTGCGGTTAGTGTCAGAGTAAATTTAAATTACTCACGAGGGGGTATGAGAAAGCGTACAATATTATATTACGGTTCCCGCTTGAAACGATCTCCACAAATTTAAAAAATTGCATCATATGAAAAGGAAATAAAAATTAAAACTTTTACCCTAAATATATGTAACAAAATTTAATCCGACAATTTTAAATTAAATTAATACGAATAATAAAATTGTCATGATCGCGAAGAGCAAGATTAAATGAAATACAGAATAAAAGCATATCAGAGTAAATTCAATGAATATGTTACAGAGTTCCCATATGTATTGTATATTTTCAAAAATTTTAGCTATTATTCTTGTGCAAAGTAGATAGTCTGAGGTTTATGGCCACAATGACAGTTTTTGCGTATTACGTTTCTGAAATAAGTGTTTCAATGAGAATTTGAAAAAAAGTATTTCTCGGATATATGTATCAGAGACAAACTCATTATTTTATATCCCGTCAAAGTTACAGCATACGTAAGTCCTACAATATCTGAAGACTAAATTTTTCCCTCGATAGAGGGTCATCTAAAATTTTTACTTTATACAAGACGGAGCTGCTCTTCGCAGGACTGTTGACGTCTTTGTTGCTCTTCAAGAAATTGACAGTACTCGTGTGATTGGACTAGATTAACCAAAATTTGCAAATGAAGGCATGGGTTTCCACAGTTTTAAAAAATGTCTCGGACTGTGCATTATGAGTGAGAGGGTGGACATTTGGAAAATATAATATATTTAACCTAAAAGAACTGTATAACATGACAAGAAAAGCCGCATTAAAAGATCTTGTTTAGTTTAAAAATACCGAATGATCTATTTTGAAAATTTATTTATGGACATTTTTGTAATTTAGAAACACTTGAAAACAACAATTTTTATCTGGTCAAATCAATTTTATAATTTATAAACGCCAAGATTAAAACTCCCTATCATAATTACACATACATATTTATGCAAAGAGCAAAATATAAATAATATAAACAAGGATAATGCATATAAAAACTTATCGAATGTTAAGAGTGGTTTCTTTGCCATAGAAAACCATTGAGACAACCGAAAAATGTTAAATAGGGCAATAAACCTCGCTCGAACAGATGAAATTCTGCCGTTCGGATTTGGATTAATCGACGTAAGATAACATAATGAGAAATTACCATAAGCTACTAAATCTTAAAAACACTGTTAAAGCAATGACTAGAAGGGAATTAGGTGATGAGAGAAAATGGCAGCCTTGTAATTGGTTACATATGTTGGAATTATTTCTAAGACGCATTTCCATCTAGTATCTACCTGACACCGGTTTTCGAATCTAGTAATTTTGTGATCAATTGAGATTATGGCCAAACAAAAATATGAAACAATCAATAACTACTCAAATACTTATTCGGCAGTTATGGTAAATTTGAATGTAAATAAAGAATCAGTCTAGATAACACAATGTGTATCCAATTACATTCTTACTATTTAATCAACTCTAAGTTCCCGCAAGGTTAAGTTGGATATAGGTTAGCATGTTGTCATTTTTAGGGTTATATTAGCTTTCTTTCTTTAAGTAACTTACGTGACTTAATGTTTCTTTTGACTACATAATATTTCCAAAATAGTGAAAGTGGTCAAAGAAATTCACTTTAACTGATATAGAGAATGTTTCACACTTTATCGTTCACTTCCAGATAAACGTTCAGCTACCGCAAGGATTAACTTCCCCGTCACAGCTACCCTTTTTTTCGTGTGCAAGCGACACTGCGATATATGAGATTAATACTCTATGTTATTGATAAGTTATCATGCGGTGAAAATTGATTTATGTGAATAATATAAGTTGAGTTAAGTTTAAAAAATCTCTAGACGTGAATCTTAAAGATAGGCTTTCGTGTAACATTGTGTTTGTATGTGATGATATTTCAATTTATCCGCCATGTTTCATTCTTAAAAGAGCGGCTCTAAAAATTAATATTTTGACCTAAAAAAAAAGTCAACCTCTATTACAAACTTTCCTATACTTGCTTACAAACTTTGTGAAAGAAGCATTAATTTTACTCTTTAAACTTGTCACTATCTCAATTTTCGTAACATTTACTACTTGATCCCTAAATTCCAACCATTGAATATGAAAAATTGAGACCAATTTTTGCGAATATTGATTATAAAACAATTTCTCTGTACGGATGCGAACGAATATTCGTTTCCGTTTTATTTACCTAAAAATCATTTTTGGTGCTTTATTCGTACAAACTCTGTATAAAATACGGGCTAATTCCGGATTTTATTTTTGTCCCGGATGAAATTCGAATGAAAGCTGAAATAACACGTTTACTTCCACTTTACCTCGAAACAATTTCTGGATTAAAGCGAAAAATACTTACCTTATCAAAAAATATTGAATAACTCTGTTTATTAGCACACAGTAACACACACGGAGAGACAGACGTATACAAATCGCAAAAACAAATCGAATACCTTCTCTGATGTGCATATATAAAACAATATTTTTATGTTTGGTATTACTACTTATGGATTTATGTTTTTAATACAAGAAATAATGCCAAAAATCTAAAATAGAACATAATCTGACAGGAATCCGAATAGGATCCGAAAAATTGCTGTAAAAGGATATATAGTATATTATTTTTAGTTAAAAAATTGTTTTTAGTTAATAGAGTAAGAGCACCAATTGTTGGCATCTTGACTTATTGTTAGCACCATCTCTTGAGAATTGAGATATCCCCCCCCCGTCATCCGGGTTTTTAGTTACTACCCACTCGTGCGTGACAAGCCTCTGGCACCGCCTTCTAATTTGCTTTAAACAATAAGAAAATACACATTTTTATCATATCATACTGCAAGAACGGTTTTTTCTCCGGATCTTTCCAGTGCTTACGTAGTATACAAAACTAGAAATTATTTTCAACATGAAAAAGGGAACTTCAATTCGACTTTAAATATTTACCCAACAATCTGGAATGAAAGTTCTATTTTTAAAGAAGTATAAGCTGGAGATATACTGGATATTTGTTAACGTTGTAGTTTTTTCTTCAGCTGTAGCCTTTTTATCTGATTTAGAAGAAAAATGAATCTTTGTTAAAATTTACTGTGGTATTGTATGTCCCCGATATCCGATCTCCTCTTTAAGCATGATAAGCTCATTGTTAGAAGTAAAGAGAATATTCAAGCAGGGACCCAGAACATAATTTCCATAGCGAAGAGAAACTTTCAAACATGTCGACTTATTGTAGCAGTCAAACACATAAGCCCTATGAATATGGTATGTGTAACAAATATGTTTCAATTCAACAAGGGCAGGTTACAGATTACAATAACTAGGATAACATTTAAGAATTTTTCTTCGACATTCCATTTCAAACTAATTGATTCGTCATGCGAACTTTTGAAATCTTTTGATATCATATTAAACTAGCTGCGAATTCGACCTCGGGTGTTTCATTTAACTGCATTTATATTTTTTTTCTGCTTATTTCTTAAGCACATTGTTTCCTCATTATGATAAAGTTGCAATTGCATTTGCATCCTCATAGAGGAACCATTAACGACTTTTTAAATATCAAATAGTCGATAAATAATAAATTGAAAAAAAATGATCATCCAAACTTAATGCTTGCACATTGAATAAACAAAAAAGTCGCTTTTATCATCCTTAAATAAATCTTCCATGATTCAATCTCGAAAAACGTAAAAAAAAAAATTTTTGAAATTATTTCAGTAGAAAATGGAACGACTACAAAGCTTCTTCATGAGGAAGCAAAAATGCTCAGTTAATTCAAAACTTGGGTCTCAAAATATAGTTCATGGTATAACTCTAAAGATGATAGTAGAGAAGAGTCTATTGAACGGAAAGCCACTTTGCATTCTCGCTTTGGTCATTCTCTCGAGGAAAATTGAGATAGACCCGTGAATACTGCGCTTTCAGGAACAATACCTACTTCAAGCTATTTCAGTTGCTCACTTGATGACTAAAAGCTGCGGATAAAACCAAACAGCGCTTCGGACTCCTAGTGAAGTTTCATCGCTAACGGGAGTTCAAACTGATCCAGGAAACTTTAAGGAAATGCGCTGGAGGAAACGAATCATGAAGATTCACACAACTCTTCACAAAATCAATTATATAAATTTCATTAAAAGCGAGTTAAGGATTTTTCACCGAAAAGTTATGAGGCCAATATTGAAAAATTTTACAATAAAATCCCAGTAGGCAAACGATATTAGAAACGTTTTTGGAACGTTGAAGGAATGGTCCCTATATTCGATGTCCTAGAATCGTTCTCAGGATATTTTTGAAACTTCTTTAGAAAGGACATTCAAAGTGACAGTGGTATGTATAAAAATCTTTATTCCACTAGTCATAAAATAAAGTAAAGGATCCAATTACCGAGGGAGCACCAATTGTCAATGATAGACAGACATTTTTAAGATAAGTAGTAAATTACAATTTACGCATCCCAAACGTCCTATCGAGTTTACTCTCTATGTATCTCAGTTATATACTCTATGCTTTACCGAGTTTCGTCTTTATTAACTGATGCATTATGTATATACTATGCCTTCAGGAGGACCATTTGTAGTCGGCCGATCTCACGAAAACACGTCACGATAGTACGTATAATGTAACATACTTATATTTAAATAAAACTTTTAGTAGAGTTATAACTTGTCCACTCATTACTCAACCTTTTCTATTAGGTTTAAGGAGCCTAAATTAATTGGAGTTAGGTTAGATGCCAACTGAATCTTCATAGGATCATCATAATTAAGCCATCTACGGCAACGAGTAAACTTAGTTTCTAAATTGCCGATATTAAATTAAGGAGAAATAGTATAGAGAATGGAAGTATCATCTGAGTTAATTGTACTATTACTATTACGAGTGATTCGTGACGCTCTGCTGCCTTCCGGTTAAAACCATGAGTTAAAGTGATGCACGCTTTATCACGAAGAAAAAAAAACTCAAGAATGCACGAAAAGAAATTTTGTGCAACAGCCGCACTCATAGATACCTTTGTCGCGCCAAACTATAGGACTATAATATGTGTCCGCTGTGTATGACGACTGATCTCTTGCAATCAGTCATGGACGCTACTCTCTCAGTGTGGTGCAATAGTACAGCAGTTAAACCAAAACTGCGTTACGCAGTGGCGCTGCCTTATAGAACTACAGACAGTAGCGGTACAAAATTTCTTTCCGTGTGGTGTCGCAATTAATTTGTCGGTTTTGCCAGTGCTCAAGAATAATCGACACTTCTCTGCTGATCTAAAATCAATTCACAACAGAATCTAGTCCATTTTAGAGTTCAACTGTGCTAAAGCAGACAAGAACTTAGAAGCTTCGAGACAAACCCTCTTAAAGGAATGAGAGGAATTATCCGTCGAAGAGGTGCGGCTATTGTGCCCGGATGGTTAAACTGATAAAAACAGACGTACCCCCTACTCTTTCCTAAAACATCCCCTATTCTAATTTCGATTTTATCAATAGAAAGAAGTAAAAGTATAATTTGGTTCATAAATTTGTGATAAAATGATAAAATAGTTGTTGATAACTGGATTGTTGAGAGTTTCGAATCAAAACAATAACATATGTTTCTAGGATTTGAAGTAACTTAAATTGACTAGTGTTTCAAACTAGCGAGGCCGAACTGCCGAAGGCGAATCAGCGGTGAGCAACTTTCCTTCTACTTGTTCTCTCAGTGCAAGTTTTATAAAATCAAACATGATCGTAACCGTAACGAGTTTTGGAGCATATACTGGACCGTATGTGAATTCAAACCGTCACTAATCAAGTCCTTAGTTTGTGCTCCGTTAATTAATTGATGTAAATTAAATGAAACGCGTATTTTAAAAATTAATTTATTAAAGGAACAATCATGTCTCAATTATTTTAAATGTCAAGCTTCGTAGCTGAAAATAAATTCTTCCATTCCCGAATTAATTTGGACTCGCGATTCTATTTAAATAATTAATTTTCAAATGTCATTTCCCTTTTTTCTGCTTTAAATAAATCAAGTATTATCAAGTATTACTAAAATCTTAACTAATGGAATTCACCGTGACATAATTAATTCCCTCACCACGGACATACTGCTCTTATCTAGTATCTCAAATCATTGTAAATTCAGATACAGTAAAACCTCCAAAATTTTACGCTTGGATTTTTTCACATTCCTCTCACCTGGTGCCCGCACCTCTAGTCGGCCTGAAAGTTTTGCGCTAATGTCGAGTCACTATTCCGAAATTTTTAAAAACCGCAATTAATCATCGCTACGTACATGGTACTGCTGAACTTCAATTTCCCTCCGAAAAGCTTTTATTTTTTCACAATTCCCCTTGAAATTGTGAACGGGAGGTCCTACTTTAAAACCCAAACGTAAACAATGAAAATGTCGGTAGAGAGTTTATTTGTATTCGTGACATCATAATCAACGAATAGGGTTTTCCCGAGTAATCGTTCTCTCACAAGGTGATTTCCACAAGGTGATTTCAAAGTTAACAAGAAGTCAAAGCTGTTAAAATATAGTATATATGGTATATTTGAAGATTTAAATTTGGTAATACATTCAATTTTTCATAAGGTTATTTTTCAATACAAGCGCAGTAAAGATTAATTAAAAGTTATGAGATGGTTATGAACAATTTTGTTAATTTTCGGCATTATAAATTAATCACAAAACAAATAAGTCTAAAAATATAATTTCACTTTTTTATTAAAATTCATTGAATTGATTAGAATAATCTACATTTTTACATGCTTTATCTTTCTTGTATAAATTGTTTTTTATATTCGTGACATTGGAGAAGTGAGATGTGATAATTTAAACAAGTAAAGTTATCGATTTATACACTAGAGTGGTCCAAAAACACTTTTTATAGAGGGTGGAAATTAGAAAGACTTTAGTGTGAAGTTCAGCCCGAAAATCGACAGCTGCGAGAGTACACCCCAGTGATTGCAGCAGCGTAAGAAGAAGTACGACGAGAGTTACGACGAATACTGCTACTGAATGATGAAAATTGAGTCGCAGGTTAAAATATAACAATTAAACGAAAGTGTTCTAAAAGATTATCGAAGGTATACAGTACAGGTCAATAGTTTGAATACACCTGAAAAAAAAACAATATTTTTAGCTTATTTGTTTAACATATTGTAGCCATACGCTTTTGACCCCTGCGGAATGACATCACGACATACAGGACTGCATTCGCATTCTGGCATCTTGAACCGATAAGTTTCCCATCCGTGATATAACAAAAAATGCGAATCGCGAGTGGAAGGGTAGTTGAGGAGGTAAGATGCAGAACGAGTTTGGGTCAGCCGGAGGCTCGGGAGCGAGCGGTGAGCATCTAAAAGTGTTCTCTGGGCAGGACCCTGAGTGTACTGAGGTATAATAAGCATAAGACTTTGACTCGAGATTAAGCTGTGAGACTTAGAAGTTTGTTTCTGGTCTTCAAAAACTGGGTCTCTTGGGTGAGTCTGTAAATATTGCGCACCCTCTCTTTGTCGACAGCGACGATTTATTGCCTGCGAGCAAACTTGAAGAATAGGGAAGTCCATTATAAAGAAAGTAACTAGGAGAATATAAAACGAGACTCGCGAGCGAGTAGTAAGCGTCTTAAAAGTATTTTCTAGGCAGGAGCGCAGTATACAGTGGTATGTAAGTTTGGATTCATTTTCGGCTTAGTAGCACTGGGCAGGACTCACAGTCCTGAAGAATGTTCCTAGCTGTCAGATATTTGATCTCGTGAAAGGATCTATAAAAGATTACATACTCTTTCTTGAGAAACGACGATTATTAGCATGGATCGAAATAGAGAATTTCGCCTAAATAAATAGTTTGAAAATTAAGGAAAAGCAATCTGCGGATACATAAGTGTGTGGGGAGAGTGAATAATAGTAAAATAAGAGTATTAGCCATTATTACGAAATTTATTATAAGACTAGAAATAGCTCTAGGTAAAAGCACATTTTGGACAATTAATTGATAGTGAATTAGAAAAATTATCTGTGTATGAGGGTTATTCAAAGTCAATAAAGTGTAAAGTTTTGAGAGAAAATCTTTGCTTCTTCTCTCGTGCCCGAAGCTAATAATAGTTAATTTTGTGAGTATTATTAAATTGAATAATACGTGAAATATGTAAACCTTCAATATTGTAACAGTACTCTATTGAGCGCTGCGGAATGTCAACCAAGTGTACAGGTCGGCATTCGCGTTCTACCATCCTGCAACGAGTTTAGGCCAATTTGGGCTCGGGAGCGAGCGGTGAGCATCTAAAAGTGTTCTCTAGGCAGGACCCGCAGTTTACTGTGGTATCCGAGTTTGGATTCATTTTCTGAATTGAGTCAAAGATTTGAGATATTTTATCTCTTGAAAGGATCTGTAAAAGATTGCATACTCTATCTTGCGAAACGACGTTTATTATCGTAAAGCGATTTAGAGAATTTCGTCTAAATCAAAATTGTGAATAATGAAGAAAAGCAATCAGCGGATCCCTAAGTGTTTGGAGAGTGTGAATAATAGTGAAATAAGAAGTATTAGCCAGTTCTAGGAAAATTATTATAAAACCTGAGATAGGTCTAGTTTAAAGTCTATAGTGAAGAATTAAGTGATAGTGAGTAAGAAACATTGAATATGCACAATGGCCATTCAAAGTGAATAAAGTTTTAAGAAAAATCTTTGCTTCTTCTCTCGTGCCCGAACCCAATAATGTTTAATTAAGTGAATATTATTTGAATAAATAATACGTGAAAAATGTAGAGTTTCGATATATATATGTGAAAAATAATAAACTTCTGTGTATAGAATAAGTTAAGTTCATGAAGTAAACAAATAAGTTAAAAATATTGTTTTTCTCTAGGTGTATTCAAAGTTATCGAAGATAAGACGGGAGTTAAAACAGACAATTTTCAAAAGAAGGTCCCGACAAAAGTAAGGGCTCGAAGTGTTTTAGTTGTGGCGAATATGGACAAAAGGCTAAAGTGTGAAAAAGTTTCAATTTCTAAACAAAGAAGACGTGTAGCGTTCTTAAAGCGAAGTGAGCAAAAAATTATAAAATAACTGTAGAGGTTAAGGGAAAAGAAGACACTCGACACTGCGAGTGATTTAAGTTCACTGATTGTGAGAATGGATTACTTTGAGGTAATCGGAGCAACCGTATCCTAAATGAACTGTCATGTGATTAAAACCAAACTTAAAAAAAATATAGGGAATCTTCTCTGATTTAGAAATAATGGGACGGGGGGTCGTTGGTCTTTAGGATGAAAAAATGTTTGCCCTGCATTTTTGGATTACACTAGTACAGGCCTTTTTTCAGCGCTGAAATTGTCGTTTGATGGGAATCATTTTCCTCCAAGCAGGTCGTGGCGCAATTCAATCATTTTGGCCATAGAGTCGAAATGATTGCACGATTCTGTTGGTGGGTCGAGTGTTAACAATCGCGTCAACCAGGATATGACCATTTTTCTCATACCCACATTTTATTGCAAGATATTAAAAACACCTCACTCGACGGCACTCAAATACAATATCTAGTTTAGTAAATTAAGTTGTGACCTCAATCGAATATCTCGAGCTCTCACATCACTCATACTTATATGAGCATAACTAAATTCAGTGAACCAGTTCTGAACCATTGTATGCGATGAAGTAGAGTCCTACATAATTATCTTAACAAACTTAATTAACAAATGTGTTCTTCAGATATTTCGAACGAGCAAAACTTACTTTTTAAAATTTCATCAGAAAATATAAAACTATATATTTTTACACTCAGTTTCACATTTAAAGTGGGTAAACTACCCTTAATTTAAATTTGTAGGCTCATGTGAGTATTTCGGATTGAATCCAAGTATTTTTCGTCGGCAATATTTAGAAAAAATTTTTAAACGGTTCTGTTATTAAATAAAAAATAAATAAAATAGCATTCTTCGAAATCAGCTATGACAGATTTATGCGAAATTTTACTAGCTTTAATTAACAAAATATAACGTTCAAATCGGTTGAAATGGCTTCTGAATATCAATTTGTGTAACACGTCAATGATGCAAATATCAATTTGAGAATTTACCATTGCCTGCAATGTAATGACCACAATAGCGCTAAATCGTAATCTATATAGTTTATAGGCATCAACATGAGCCGTTAATTCTATTTACGTAGTTGAATAAAGCGAAATTGTCTTTAAACATTTTGACATCTGTTGATTATTTAAAATATTTATTGATAAAAAACAGAAGAAAAATTAATTTTGAAACCTAGAATAATTTTGAATAAGGTGTCTAGTCATATCTTGATTTTTATATTTCATCAAATATTAAGCTTTCAGACATTGATATTACAGGTTTAAATTTTTCTTATTTTTATTGATTCAAATTGGAAAAGTATACAATCTAATACTTCTATGTAACATCTACAAATTAATGTTTTTTAAATTGTATTTTAATCAGCATCTAAAATTTAAAAAATAAATTCCGCAGAAAACATATTTTTCATGTTATTATAACCTAATAGTATTTTCTAAGTAAATTTTTCTTAATGATTCCGTATAATCTAAAAGCTTCCAAAATTTTATAATTTGAAATTGAAAACTTGAAAAATCAAACTTTTTTCAATCTATACATACCAATTTAATAATTAGATACAAAATACGCATTAGATTCGATCAGAAAAAGTTAACCAGTTTCCAGAACATTGATGCGAACAGTGAGCTTAAAATTGGATAGGACTCGAATTTGAATGGAAATCAAAAATAAAATATTCAATTTTTTCAATAAAAAAAAATTACTCTTGGATATTGAATTATTAAATGTGGGTCAAAAGGTTTCATTGAAAAAGGTGCTAGCCAATTAAAAATTAATTGTTGTTGATTTTTTGCGGTTAAAATTTTACGATTTATAAAAATCATATTCAGGCATTGATTAAAAATTTAATTTTTAATTAAAAATAAAACTTCATAAAAAAATGATTCCAAGATACTGAAAATATATTTTCACCACGGAAAAGAATATTACGAGCCAAAAAATCCAAGCATATCCGAGAAAATGAATATTCAATGACACGTACAATATAACTCTATGCAGATGTTCTTTCTTGCTTAAAGTCCACAAAAATTGATAAATGGTCATTTTGTTTTTTGGCCAAAAGAAAATATATGAAAAGTTCATTATAATTTAAAAAAATAAAATCATTGTGAATAAGAATCTTTTTTCCAATATTGAAAAAAATGCCTTTCGTAGTACCGGGATTTTTTTCGGTTTCCGGAAGATAAAAATGAGGGGAAGAAATTGAGGAAGGCATCAATGAAAGCGGAGGAGGTCAAAATCAACAAAAAATATTTTAGAGGCATTTAAAAAAGTATTTCTAATTTTTAACGTCGACTTCATAAACTCTGTATAATGCATTAAAAAATCTGAAGTTTAAAATGGAGAAACAAAGCTAAACAAATTGTTAAAAAGTTATATTTATGTTCTATATGATAGTTTTATGATATTTATGAACAATATTGCGAAAACTGAGGTAATATTTTAAAATAACATAAATACGGCTGTCTGTGAAAAAAACCACCTAAAACGGTCTTAATAGTTTTTTTCGTTAAAATTGGTAAAACCTTTTAATATTTTACCAAATTTTATCATTTTATTTTACTTCCCGAGAATTTTTCTTTGTATTATAAAAGTTATTTGCTTTTTAAATGGGGTTTAGATAATAAGAACAGATTTTGAAAAGTTTCTTTAACAGTTTTAACAAAACCTAAGCCAATTAAGGCATTTTTCTAGAGAATGGCTTAATTCTTTAATAATTGACGATTTAATCTCGACAGAGCTCTCCGAATTGTACTAAACGATAATGGAAGGTTTTTCGCTATTCTTGAATGATCATCTACATGGTAAATTCGAATTTTCCGTAAAATTTTCCATGGAAAGAAACCACAAAAAGTCTGTAATACCCGAGCTTACGCAGCATTGGAGCGGACAAAGATTCCATAATCCTAGTAACATGGCCAACACCTTATACGAAGATTACAGAAATGGGATGTGCATCGGCATCGCATCTGGGTAAATTAACTAGTGGGTGAAAATTACACTTCCGATTACAGATGCAGCAGAATGCCTTAATGTGGGCCAATGTTATTATTGGGTGTATGTAAATCAGGGAGATTATCCCCACCCTTTACAGAAATGCCGATAATCAACCAATAGTAGAACTGAACAATACTATCCATCGCAGTTTACTTACCAACCAATCAATGTCGATCGCTCGCCCGCTTCTATTCAAATCCACTCTCTGCTCCTTATTTGAAGAAACACCGTTTTATTTTGCACTGACACTCTGAGTAAACTTTTCACTCACAACACATTTTATGACTTCGTAAAATTAATAGCAGCACCAATGTACCTCTTCCTGTTCTACGTTATTTTCTTTCCCAACCTAATGTTTAATTCTAGAAAATTAAAACTTCATATGATATTGAATTATATATATATATATATATATATATATATATATATATCGTGCAATCATTATAAGCTGATCAATATGTGTACCAGAATTTCCAAACAGCAATTCATTCTGCTATTTGAATGAAATTTTCTCAACCATTATAACATACATATGAATCGAATGGAAAACGAGAATGAATGAATGAACGAATATATAATGAACCGACTAATATTATGTAGACGTCAATATGTTCATATGGAATCTTTATTGTATTTGAAATAACCCTCTAGCCGTAAGAATTTATGAAATGTGAAGAATTTCGTCATTGAGAGAAATCCAACTTAAACGGATGAACCTCCAAGGGGTCTTTAATCAAGATTTTATGTACGAGCGAACCATTAACATCGTAAAGGTGAGAATTTAATTTCGCATTGCCTTCACGCACAGGATGAAAACGAATTAATTATCCCTACGTTGATTAATTTTGTCGGTATTGTATCTTTGTACCCTCGCAAACTCCGTTTAATTTCTCCAAACTGATACTACCCATACTGACCGCCCCCCCCTCTCTTTCTCTCTCTGTTTCTAACTTATGGCTTATTCTTCCCGAGTCTCTACCTTGTCCCTCATATATCTTCCCGCCTCAAATGAAATGAACGTGTCTCAGATAGATATGAGTAAGAAAGTACTTTGAAAAATTCTTAGGCACCGGTACCACAAAGGAAAAATTATTCTTTAAAAATGACAAAACTCAATTAGAAAATGTTCTAAAATAAGCTATCTATTATATGAGATGTAAGAAGATACCAAGGAATAGAAGACAAATGATCAAAATTCTAATACAGACCTAGTATCTATTACAAATGTTACAACCGCATTCAGACCAAATCTGAATATTCCCAGAACTACTGCTACAACCTTCTTCAAACTTTGAGCTTCTGCAAACATCAAAGCTTCAATTCTCTAAGGAGAACTATACTTAGTGAAAAAAAAAGTTAATTCTGTACGACTACCTTTATGAGAACTTCTATCAAATAGTGTTTTTTATACCATCAACTTTAAGGACATCCTATAAAAATGCTTTAGCCTATAAATATTGTTAAAACTTCATTTCAATAAACAAACTATTTTGAAAATATTACATCTTCCTTTTTTTAAATATTTTTACCGCGTTTTTAAAACATAACTAGAAACTAGGTTCACACAGTCTTGGAACTATTGATAATCGTTCAATTCGAAATCCACGTGGTTCACCAATCACGGTCCACTAAAGCTGTAACAGTTTCACTGAAGAAAATTCGTACCTTCGAACACGCCGTGCACCGGTTCAACGGGGGTGAACTTATCGCCACTTGCTCGTTAGGGCTTCACCGAAGAACTAACGGATTCGACGGCAAAAGCACTTCGGCGCAACACACCGACGCATCTGCCACTCTCCATGCGCCGTCGCCTCACTGCAAACACTACCCCCTCGTGCTAGCAACTCTTCCTCTTTCATTTCTCATAACGCTTTAACGTCATACAGTCACACCAGTGACGTCAGTTCTCTAACACTTTGAACTTGCCGATTTACCTGGGTAACTGGTCCACTGAACCACTGAACCCTAATACTGGCAGACGCGCGATATCTCATATTATTTTCATCCCTAACAACGCGGCGTAACATCTATCTCTACTTAAAAAATATGTGACGAAGTACTGATAAAACTTGATCACGAGAGTTGTAGCCACTACGTAGATGGGGAGTCAAGTATTTCGAAAAAGAAACTTATTTCAATCTGGAATCAATTAATGGGAAGAAAAGGGTTTAGATAATTTCAAGCAGTGAATCTTGGTCTCTAATTTCTGTAATTGTTCTGAAAGCTTGGAAAATTTGTTACCTATTTTAGAACCATTTTAGAAGAAAGAAAGCAAGAGACAACAATAATAAAATAAAATTTTTGAAATAACACCCGACTGCATTTATCCATTAAATCATACAAGTTAAAATCATTTTTAAGAACTGCCCCTGATATTGCGAAATAATAAAAAATAATTTAAATTACGACTTTTTAAATAAGTGACATAAAAGATCATTCAAAACACTGTATTTGGTACAAAAATTTATAATTGTATAATAAACAAAAGTAACATTTCAAGGTAAGATATTGCCAAATTATAAACTGCATGAACGGTGAGAATTGTGCGGGACCTCTTGTTTT
>JAUESI010000002.1:6127021-6137289 GCA_032275145.1 Synergus laeviventris
AAGTAACATTTCAAGGTAAGATATTGCCAAATTATAAACTGCATGAACGGTGAGAATTGTGCGGGACCTCTTGTTTTTCGATGATCGTTCAAGTTTTTTCAATTTAATCATATCAAACATGTGTACTTCAAATTGAGTCATAAATCTTATATTACCTCTGACAAGTAAGTATTGTGGTGAATTTCCCAAAAAAACTTTTACTTCTGTCTGCTTCTGATAGTTTTTAAACTCTGCATCGATGACGATGTACTCATATTTTGAAGTCCTGATTACGAATATAGTCATGAAAGTATCCGCAAATGGCAATTTAAATGTAAAAAAATTTTAATAGAAATATATTTCTGAACACTTATTTTTTGTTTCATTGAAAATACAATCAAATATCAATTTAAATGTAAACAAAGATTGAAGACGTATGTTTTCTTAAACGTAGAAAACAATATTTTAGGGTGAGGCATGTTGAGTAGAAATTTCCCTTCTTTTTTGCCTTTGCAGCCTCTTTCATGACATTTCGTCTCATTTCCAGAATCAAAATGAAAAAAAGAAGAGAAAGAGAGACCAGAAAGAGAAAAGTTCATCATCATTAATATATAAAAAGAAACAAAATAAATATAAATTTAAAGTACTAATAATATAATTTATAATAAATGCATTTGTAAATCAATTCTATTATTCAAATATTGTTATTTAAAAATAATGCACTAAAATTTAAAAAAACTTTTATTTAAAAACAAAAAGAACACAGGCATTTTAGAATGAAGAAAGATAAAGAAGAAGAAAATAGGACATTAAAAGAAGATAGTGGATTAGGACTAATGAGGTCACCACTAAAAAAAAATGCGCCAAATACTCGACCTCATTGGTGTTGCGGAAATGGGTATTTATAGTGATTTAATATAAAAATTATTGAACACATTTTGTAACATTCAAGACGAACTATAAGTAACTGTAGGAAATTGTACAATAAAATTTACAAAAGCTATTGAGAAAAATATATTTTTTTAAATTATTATTTTACTATTATTATAAGACATATAACATATTTATTATATATTATAATAACTTTTTTTCCCGATAAGTACTCAAAAACGTGGGAAAAGTACTAAAAAAAAGGTTAAAAAAAAGGTTAAAAAAATGTACCAAAAACAGGCATTAAATAATTTTGTTATAAAGGATTAATTGTTTATCCAATAATAGTGCATGTATTATTTATTTGAAGATAGTTCCAATCGCTTAATCTACATACAAATGTTTAAATATGGCCGTACTTGCCCCCTATGATACACTCAGGTGATTATATGCAAAAAGGGTACACATTCCAGGGTCATAACTTGTAAGCTATTAGGGCTAGTGTTACATCCAATATTTGAGTGTTACTATCATTAACTTGAATCCAGGTTACGTTTTCGGAAGATAATGCAATGATCTTAATAATTTAATGAATTATAAGTATTTGGAAGTCGCGTTCATTAATTTCCCAATTAAACAAAACTCAATCTCACATCAGAATCAACGAGGGGCGAGAGATGGGCACGGATAAGAAATTATCATATGAAACGTGGCGGAGCTATTGATGTCCTTGTCGATTCTTTAATAATAAAACCATTTCAAAATTTGTATTCTATAAAAAAACCCAAAATTTAGAAAGATTTAACAAATTTGCAGATACCAATAAAGCGTTAAACATAATACATTCTTTTTATGAAAATGGAAGGTTAAATCCGTAGGCTGCCCAACAGCGATCAAGATTATTTGGGACAACTATGAGAATAAACTTAAAATAACACATCTGCAGAATTTCTCAATACTTCCTACTAAAAATTGCAGTCTATCACAATCAATTGATAGTCTAAATTCACGCAGACCCTATACTGCAAATTTAGCCGCTCTAATTTACGATTAAAATCTCCATACTTCCCACCCAAATCACTCATAAACATCAATAAAACGTATCAATTAGGATAGACACCTGGCAGTTTGGTAAGACTCTTGAAACGATCAAGACGTCTTTGATAAAGATAAATAGACCTTCGGAAAAAGAAATGGTCGATTCTTGATGAAGTCAGAATGTTTAGGAATGTTTATCATCAAACATACTTTGAAAGAAAGTATCTATTTGCTGTATTCCACGTACGGAAATTAAGGGAGCCGCTAATTTCTGATTGCTCGCAAGAATTATCACAACCAATCTGAAGCCACCTGACGCGTGATGAAAAATGGTTATCGAAATAGCTATAAACAAACGAGGTCCGTTGTGATCGAATTATTGTATACCGTTAATGATTTGAATTGCATTACTCACAAAGAGATATCCTACAAATCGGAACAGTTTGGAGAAAAGCCCATTACGAAAATCTCAACGGCCTTTTCAATTGAATACGGTGCGTGATGATAAGACGCTTGACAAGATTTCCGGCCTCTTTGAACTATACCAGGCATCGATGGTCTATATTTTGGAGATGAAAGTCCGTGGTTACAATTCCATACGATCCGCCAGACCCTCTATCTCGAACAGTTATATTACAGCATCTTCAGGAATTTTGCTCTGGGTTAAATCCGCCACTCTAAAAAATACAATAAAACCGTACACTGAAATCCACCAATTCACCATATATGGAAAATACGATAAAGGAAGTGAGGAAAGCCAAAAACGCTAACCTGTCGTGGCCCTTTCACGGTATATCGTCACTTCTTCAAGCCAAAAGTTTAACAGTTTATTTTATTATTTTTAAATTATTTTATAAACCAATGGGCGCCAGCTTTGTTTATTTAAAAAAAAAACAAAATGACATCCTAATTTAATTTTAATTACTGAAGAAATTGCCCACGTCGACTAGCGCAGTAATACTAAGCAACCGCATACAGTGGCGGGTCAGGGACATGGCAATGAGAACAACTTAATTTGCCGAACATTTATTAATCAAATATATACGGAGCGCAATCATTAATTATAGAAGTTACCAACAAATCAACAATTTACTGTAAAGTCGTCCCGAATTAGGGACAGCAAAACTATTTAATATTTTGGTCAATTTAAAATCAGAAGCCAGTAATAAGAAACACTTAACATGTTTAATTTACTAAAGGAAGAAGAGAGGGAAGAAAGCTTAGCTGTCGGCCCACTTTTTGAATTTATGTTTATGTGGCGTCTGCCACGGAACTGTCCTCTGGAACTTCCTAGCATTCTTTATTTAACTTACTCAACAGTAATCACAAAAATATATGCCCAATTCTATCGGGGTGGATAATCCATTATTAGTCCTTTCGAGAACATTGACTCTTAATGTCTGTGGTGCGTGGAAGGCAAACTTGTCGATTTCGACTACGAGCACAGAGTGAGCCAGAGACGCCTTCTTCCTGTTTCGTGGCGCGCGCGAAAACAGGTAGCGTCACGAGATTTAAATTAATAAATAATGCTTAGGTGGTATTTTACCAAGTGCTAATGACAATTTACCAACTTTGCAAACGACTTGATGCCCCGTAGATATGCATCCTCCAGATGTATAATCGGGAAGACTTAGGAACTCTCTAGTTTTCGGTCTTGGAGAGTTCTCAATTGCGGATTTCCTAAATTCAATTGTATTCTTACGGGGTATCGGTCCCTAAGTCTCATCTTGACGAATCTTGCTAAGCCATTGTCCTACTTTCGTACCTCAATAATTCAAATAACGTTGGAAACCTGGTCGAGGGCCCGCAGGTAACACCCAAACAGACTTCCCAGCCCCTATGAAGATTTGCTAAATGTTTAGTTCGATAGACCAAGAAATGCGAAAAGACGTTTCTCAACGTTTTATATTATCCCTCCTCAATGAAAATATAATAGGTTTTTTTATTCTGCATTAACATTTATTCTCAAACAGTAGTGTTTTTAATTTCTCTGGGGAAACGTAAGGGGGACGTTGATAGAGACGCCAAGTAATTGTAAGATGTATTAAATAATCGTATTAAGTTCATTAGTACATTAGATAGATATTAGACTAGACATGAGGTATTATAATGACCAAAAACATGTTAGTGATTAAGTTAGAAGTAGGTTAGATAAGTGCTATGATTATTTTTATTGTAAAATAAGAGGAGCGAAATCTTGTACGTCCACCTAGTACTGAAGGCAGAGGCACCGTAAGCTGATTGGTCCCTAAAAATTTCCGGGGATAAAAGGCCTTCAATCAGAAGAGGCTCAGCCGTTGCGAGGATTCCTCCGGCTCTCTGCATAAAAGGAAACACTTTCGTCTTCAACTCTCTCTCGACTCTGGGATTAGACCGAAGACATCAGGCCCACGTACCTGAGGAATTTCTCAGCATTTTACCTGGCCACACTGAGAGAGTCAGGAGACTCTCCAACACGCTCCGTGAGATTGACCAGTCTACAAGAGACTCGCTACGACAGTCACCTGCCTCTGCCTTGCCAGTCCATAACGCTCCTCTTATCATAGAGGCTTATTGGAATTAGGAAGCAATAAATTTAAAAGGGTAAAATTGATTGTTGTTTTTATTTTTGGAATCTGCTCTTCTCAGAGTATCCCAATACCTGGATTCAACCAACAGCTCTTTTCAGAGCTAAATTTTAACGATGAATAATTCTCTTCCCTCCGTCCTCCCTAGCCTCTCTCTTCCCCAGGACCTTCGGGTTGCCTTTGGAAGAGGAAGTCCTTTCCTCATATCCACCCCGAATTTAACCTTCCTCTCTCTCACCGAACTGCACTGGTTCTCGCTCTCAAACCCTGTGTGGAGCGTGGAACACATCACCGTAGTGACGCGCTCGGCCCCAACATGGCGCCATATGCCTCGATCCTTCAGCCCACCGGCTGATCGAGCATCAGGTTGACAATTGTTGATAGATGTCATCTTCCTGGTCAATTTTGTGCACGGGAATCTCATCCATGCACTTGACCAGGATCCTTTTCAGCCCTATGCGATGCGAAATAACGAGTATGGCGAATGTCCGTGTATGAGTGATTGTGTGAATATAGTAATTCTGAGCCCTTATGGCTTTGAATTTCATAGAACAGAAATAGATCAAATAACAAAACCTTAGTATTCGTGTGTGAGTTGGTGATTTGTCCCGATCCAGATTGTTGATATGATTGTAATCATCTGATTGTTGAGAGCTCATGTGCTCCAATCAGCTGATCAGTTGCAACTTGCAACTGAGGGCTTCTGTGCTAATAGTTGAAGTCGCGGACAGGAGGTAAATTTTCTAAATGTGCGTGGTATAAAATATACCACGTCACAATATATAATATTTCAATATATATATATATATATATATTGAAACTATATGTTTTTTGTATATAAATGATTATTTAAATTGTCTCGAATTACTTAACTATTAGTGGATTCGGACACGAGACAAGAAGTAGAGAATTAAATATAAAACACATTACACTTTATTTTTACCCATAAATTTTCCTTACAGGTATTCTCTAATTATTTTAACTTTTTCACTCACAATTAGCACTTAGGTCTTTATGTACATTTCATGAATGACCGCTTCCACTTATAGAATCCTCTCACAAATTAATCCTGTACTCTATGTATACGTGCTTATTATTATAAACTTATAGACTTGACTTCACAAGAGTAGATTTAGTATTTTCACAGATTCTTCTATGATATTGAGTTTCTGAGAGCCAGAAACAGGCTTCTGATCTCAGATTCTAACTCAAATAAAGATCTTATTTTTGCTTAGTGCCCAAACTCGATCTAAGAAGTAAACCCCCTTGTCTGCCCAGTGCCCCTACGTAGAAAGTGATTCAAGACTCAGATACCACAGTGAACTATGGGTCCTGTCCCGAATACACCTCCCAAGGAATATTTCTTTAAATGCCAATCTGACTCTCACGAGTTTCGTCTCGTGAATTTTATCTTCCCAATTTATCCTTCGCTAAACTATGCTTTGTTTTATGCTATGGCACGTGGATTCCGATTTCTAAAGAGAGAACGTGTGCAATCTTTTCGGACTTATCCAAGAGGGTGAGTTTTTGTACACTAGAAACAGACTTCTAGTCTCAAATCTCAAACTCAAGTCAAAGTCTTCACGCTTAGTGCCCAAATTCGATCTAGGAAGTACACCCCCTAATCTGTCCAGCGCACCTAAGCCAAAAGTGACCCAAACTGGGATATCGCAGTAAACTGCAAATCCTGCCCAGAGAACACTTTTCAGATGCTCAACGCTTGCTCCCGGGCCCCCGACAGCCTAAAAATCGTCCTGCATCCTACCTCCTTGACTTTCCTTCCAGTCGCGATCCCCACTTTTTGTTATTTCGCGAGTGGGAGATTTCGCGTTTGTGCGTTTCGCGATGCAGGATGCTGGAGCGCGAATGCAGTCCTGTATATTGTGTTGCCATTGCGTAGGAGTCAGAAGTGTACAGTTACAATATATATTGAAATATTTATTTATTCAAATATACTTCTTAAATTTTAAAAAATTTTGGACAAGTAAGAAAAATTTAGAATGATTCAAAAAAGAGAGAATTTATAAATTTGGAAAAAGATTCTTGATTCTTCTCCTGCATTACTAATACCAATTCTGAAACACATTCTTAATAAAATGTAAAAAAAAATTTAGAAATATTCTCTTCAGAGACAGTCTTAAATTCTGCACTGACACTTTCGTTGACTCATCCAACACTGCATAAGTAGGTGCATATTCCCATATCCAGTAAAGGCGAGCGACGTATCCGACAGCAGGGGTCATTAATTTGCATAGCGATTCGAGCAGCAAACCGTAAGGCACGTATCGTGCTGAAGAAGCTACCGCAGTGGCAGCGATCTAGCACATTAGCGTGAAGATGCAATAAATACATGCGTCATTACGTTTATTGCCTTCAGTTTCTCGTTTCCTCCTCCTAATGGCTGATCTCATACCTTTGTTTCCTAACGAATGACCAAGATGCTGAGAATCTCTGTTATGTTATACCGATAGTAGAATGCACCTGCGAGCTGAGTAATACTACATTATAGGTAATATTAAAGAGAATATTTTTTATTGGCCCATATCATAATAAATAATTACATATCAATATATATATGGTTATACTTTCTCTACAATACATTATACTTCCTCATCCAGGAAGCTTTGTTGTGGTGACAGTATACAGATCTAAAAAATAGTTTTTTTTAACTGGTATTTTTATATCCCTAAAATGCAGGTGGCGAAATAAACATTACAAGAAACGAATAAACCAATAATATTAAAATTAGATTTCCATCATAGAAAGTAGTGTTAATTCTACGTGAAAATTGACTTTCACAGATCTCATCAATTCTATTCGTTTTTACAGCCCCTGAGTCAGAAAACAAAACATATTTTTACACTCTAGACACTACTATACAATAAAGTATCATATTTATAATATAAAAAGACTAGACCAAACATGCCAAATTGGATAAAGCCGCTGGTCCTAGCAGAATAACCAATAATTTTTACAAAGCGTTAAGGAGAGTGTGGAAAACTTAGAATCAATATTTTCGAATTTGGGGTGCGTTAAAACGTTACCATTTTGCCAACTGAGTTGAGCTGATCTTTTAACTCTTCTACAACGTATGCAGACTGCAAGCAGTTTTCCGTTAATCACTACTCAAATTTTTTTTGGTTTACTTGGAACTTTTCTTTTATTCTTGTGAATTCACAATTGTCATCTTTATAAATAATCTCTCAAATGGTCATCGAACCAAAACTATTCTTAAGTACATGAAAGGTAGGCCAAAGTTGATTATTTTAGCATTTATGCACTTTATTTTTTATATTTTGATAACTTAATATGTTTATTACGGTAAAAATTTGAACTCAACGTATTCTCTGAGTCGTACTATGGTAATTCGAATCCAGGTAGACCTAAAAGCTTTGTGAGCTATTTATTTTTATGAGTTACACACTATAAAATCTATGTAGAACCTATGGTCATTGTTTTGTTTACGAACTTCAAGTTTCTCCAACATAAGATTTGTAAATGTATTCGGATCTTGGGCCTTTTTCCCCAGTCTTGAATTTGTAAACTTACCATATATCTAATTTTTTTCTCTGTAGCTAACCTACGAACTATTTAAGATCCTACAGCCGAACGAGATATTCAAAGGAAACACAACTGAGACTCAAGCAATGCGTTTGAATCCAATAAAGACTAATACTTTAACTTAAACTCCAGTTTTTACCTTGCAATTAAATTTAATAAACCCTCTTCACATCAATAAAGTTTTTGCTCCTTCGAGCCGGATGTTTTACTGCGAAATAAACGAATAGAAATATCGTGTGTGTGCCATAAAACATTGCTTTCGTAAAGCAACTACTAATCAGTGCGAGTACATTCATCGAGCAAACATCACTCTCTACAAAGAAATTTCTTCAAGCGTCCATGAGTGTATACAACCGCATGTGACGCAGCATCTAGGCAAACCAGGATCTAGAATATCTAAGTGAAGAATTAAAAATCCACTCTTTAGCATCTATTACAGAGAGAAAAAGGATTGCTCCAACCTTGAATAAATTGTCTAGGGCTTTACTGCTGTTCTAGTAGCCATAAGTCTTCTTCATTTAAAAGTGTTTCAGCGCATTGGAGAATGTCAAATACTTCCAGCTAAAAGACAGTTGGGTACTACCTCAGCGGAATCGCCAGACCAATTTTTTCCTGCCCTGTCATATACTTCAGCTCATGTCCAACCCAACCCTTTAGAGCCATGTATGTACAAGATGTCCCCTTGAAGGAAGGCCCTCCCCTTTTCGTTCTCCCACAGCTCCCTTTCTAGGATGCATGTCCAGCAGAGTTTACCGAAGCTTTATCTTACTATTATCTTGTCTTGCCACATCGTTAGAGTTGGACGATCAGCAATGCCCCTTGGGGGCCTAGAGTGTCTAGGCCCCTGGGACTATTTAGAAGTGACAGCAAGAAATCCAACTGTCTGTACCACACATGCAGTTATCGCTATATGCAGGGGCTCCTCACAGATAATGAGGCCAACTGCCGCTGCAGTTATTACTGTTATTACTGTAGACGTGAATTTCCAGTCTGTCCTTTTTCCAGGGCCTACTCGTCTTCCTGTTCGTTGGAATTCGTCTGAGCTGAACGCCCGGGAAGTGAACCTCCAACAGTCGTTTAAGACATTACTCTTCGTTCGCAGCAAACTCATCTATCTCGAGCCTCATTGCCCCTAGACAACCTCTGCATTCTTGGCTAGAATTAGATGAAGGAGAGCCGTCGTATGGATGCTGGTCGCTTCCTCACAGAACACTCTCCATCCCTCCTGCTTGTATTTGCTTATCATGTTGTTATATTCCTTCCGGACCTCTCTGTATCGGTCCCAGTCGGACGCCAATTGGCTCTTATAAGCCCTATTGTACAGTTTCCTGGTCCCAGTCTAAAGGGCCTCCAGGTAGTTATTTAGTATTGAGCCCCCTGTCCAGAGCCCACTGCAAGAGTTGGGCAATTGTTCTCGAAGGATTTGATTATGGCCCTTTGCAGACAATTGGTGGTTCGCTGCAGCTCTTCAATTGTCCCATAGCTTGTGGGAAATTACCCAAACCTTTCTGGGAGGCATCCTCTGAAGGCGTCCCTATCCGTATTACTGGGATTCCACCTCAGTTGTACCTGCGGTTTCCCGAGGGTCAATCAAAGGAAAAATTGCCTATCATCCGAGAATAATTCCTCTATAGATACCTTTCCAGCCTCTCACCTTTCCAATTACCCCCCCTGAGCATATCGTCACATAAAGCATCTCCTTTCTACTTTCGGTCTGGAAGGTAGGAGTATTACCTCGATTTAAGTACTTCAGATTTGTGTCTGCTAAGAATTCTATTGGTGTGCCTGCTTCCCCACATCACGTGGTACGTGTTTGCAACGCATCCTAAGAGTAACGGAATCCTTTTGTTATGTCAATGCTGAAGTATACTTGGAAATAAGCTGTAGCATATATATTGCAAGCGTACACTTCTAACCTCTGAAGAATGACATCACAACCTGAGTAAAAATGTTTCGAATAGATTTCGACTTGAGACATTGATGTCTCGCTCAGTCTCATAACTGAGTCGAAACCCTTGCTGTCCTTTTTTAATAGCTTTGAGAAAAAAAAATATACCTGCCGCCTTGGCAAGGCTAAACTTCTGGAGGACCTTCGTACACACTTTACTGAGATTTTTGCAACATATTCCATGTGCTAGGTTAGCCGCGGAGTTTAGTTTTTAGAGATAAGTTGCGGTAGATGCGTTTGTAGGTAGATCGAATCCCGGCCGCCGCAGAATTTTCTAAATTTTCGTTAATGAAATTTCATTGACT
>JAUESI010000002.1:6137389-6149290 GCA_032275145.1 Synergus laeviventris
CTTATATCCATATACTACTATACTTTGATACTCCAGATTTAGAATGCACCAATGGTCATACCGGGGTCCTGTCGTTCAGCGAATTGTCGATCGTGGTAGATACTGACGGAGAAACCTGTTTGGACTCAGTTCCCGATGATGATAGTGGACCGTGAATGAAAGTATGATAACTACCGTGGCAAGTACGACACACCTTATCAGAGCGACACAGTCACCAACTCGATGGGATCTAAAGCAATTCTCGCAAATAGCGCTTGAACGTACAAATTCCTGGCGCTGTGTAAGAGATTTAGCCTTGAATCCTTCACAAAAAACAAAATAATGATTCTTCTGATAGAAAAGGCAACTAACCTTAGATGAAGGTTTTCTATTAGGCTTGCTTGGTCCCACTGTGCGTCGATGGTAACTAGATGCATTATTAATATAGTTACATGTTTGTCCACATCATGTACAATTTACCTATAAATATAAAATTGTTCCTTAATCAGTTTTGCCATAAATTTCCCGTAGACGCTTTTACTTAACTGACTGTAGGTATGTATACACTTCTAGAATATTTCAAAAAGCAAGGAAAGAAGAGAAACGAAAAGAAATGTTCACTTTTTTATTAAAATCTTTATTGTTGCTTTCCGTGGCATTTACCTAAATTATAATTAACATAACCTAATGGCGAATCGTGAAATGAGAGTCAAAATATAATGTTTCCATTCCACCACACATAGACTGTTTTTCCCATCTTCATCATAATCATCATCGTAATAAAACTGCACTTTTGTATATACCCTTTCACTGAATTATTTGTCCTACATTTCCATCATACACTTTATACCCTCGTAATCTTCTAACGCTGACATAATATACATTTTTGGAACAGAGTCGAAGTCCCCGGCATCTTAAGTTTAAAACTATCGATGATGAGAACGATTGGTTGGTTAGTTTTGCTTAGATGAGTAAGGTAATTATGTATAAGGTAAAGGTGATCCTGGGTGAATAGTAGATAAATAGATCAAGAGACCGACGACGTCCTGGGAATCTAGAGAGAAATATCAGCATTTTGGGAAGAAACAGAGGCAGAAATAGTAATTTTGTGACTATACAAATAAATGAGTATAAACAAAACATCCTCATAATCAACAAACTTTAGTGAATTTTTCAAAAGCAATAAATCAAAAGTAAACATAAAAATTCTATTTTCTCTGGTAGACGTGTTTGTCAGGGGCTCGTATGGATAGATGCGCTGCTGGCTCAATACAATATACACACACCACATCCAGACACATCAACAACACATTTCGGAATCCACACGACGCCTCGTGTGCACTGTTCTTGTAGTTACGGATCTTAATAGACGACCTTTAAACATAATCTTGTTTTGCCTTATTAAAGATGGCGCAGTCGGTAAATGGAAGATTTGCATAAGAAAAGTGTACATCTGGTCAATAAAAGAAAAATCCTGAAATTTGAAGGTTAGGAAAGCACGTGCTGGAAAAGTGAATCAAGATGGAATTTCTAAAACCAAAGCCTATGCTAGGTTTTAAACCTAGACCTAGCTCAAAATTGGAAGAAATTTAAGCAGAGCTACGAAATATACTCTCAAGCAACGGGGGTACGAGATAAATCGGAACGTGTTAAAGCGACAGTGCTACTACATTGTGCAGGGGAACAAGTGGTAGAAATATTCAAACATTGGATCTCACAGATGAATAAAAAGCAAACGGTACGGTTATACTGCAAAGACTAGAAGCACACTTCAGTCCGAAATCAAATCAAAGCGTTGAAAGACACAAATTCAACAATAGATCTCAAGGAACAAATGAGTCTTTCGACAATTTTCTCAAGGGTTTAAAAAGATTGCAGCATCCTGTGATTATGGAGACCTAAAAACCGACCTCATCAGAGATAGAAATTCTGCGGAATTTACAACGAAGAACAAGCCATGGGGCCAGAAAAGCTAGCACAGAGGGACAGGTTAGTTAAGGGGGCTGCAGCGTATCTCGAAGAAGGAATAGTATATGCAATTTATGTTTTCAATAGTATTGAAGAGTTTAGAATTGAATATGAGCCAAGTGAGGATGAAATCGAAGAATTTCTCAAAGCTTATCGTGAAAATCAAACAATGGGAGAAGGTGCTCAACTGGCAGTGGAGGAGTTATTAAGGGACACGATCAGAATACCGGAACTAGAACGATTAGTATTAGAAGATCCAGACGTGGCAATGGAAACCGAAGAACAGTGCTCATGAGGCGTCGTGTGGAATCTGAACTGTATCGTCGATGTGTGGTGTGTGTATGGTATTGAGCCAGTAGCGTATCTATCAATACGCGCCCCTGACAGTGTTTACTTAGTTTGGACACTAAACCAGAAATTGTGTTTCTTCAAAATTTTCGGAGGCATTTCTCTCCACCTTTCCTTAAAATCACATCTTCATTCGCGATTAACATTTCATACTTTTGACTGTGTTTAGTACCAATTAAAATTGCTAAACATAATTTACAGATTTCCTTTTAACCCTTTGTACTCATGTATCATCTGTGAGATAAAAAAAAACCTTCAGTGGTGTATCACTTTGTAAAACATCTACAATATGAGAAGCCTTAACCAATCTATAACAATGTACTCATTAACTAAATTAGATACAATCAAGATCACGCTTTGAATGACGGATCCGTTGATAAGTCAACGAGTTGAGTGGAGAAGTGACGACTTTATCTCAAAAATGAGCAACTAGTTCTATGGCGAGAGTATGAAAATGTCGAAAAAGTCGAAACAGTGTTTAAAATATAAAATTAACTTCTCGCTGAAAATGAAGCAAAGATGTGATTTTTCGGTGAACGTGCTGGCCTCAAAGGACGACTTAAAAACGAATTAATGTCGTAGTGATACACTTAACACGGTATATAAGACCTACAAACTACACTTTAGAGGGTGGGCATGTTTGAGAATTATACAATCAACGCAGAATGATAACGAAGGCAATCGACATATCGATATGGATTGTGATTTCGAAGAGGAGAGGCTTTGCTTTAGCTTATTTTTACAGTTTTCGACGCGAGCGCCTCCCCTCTTCGTTCTAGTCATTTTGCGACAATTTTTTTCGTTTAGTCTTTGCTCTATTTCTCTCATCAATGCTTTATGCTGAATTTCGTTCGCCTTTCGTCTCTCGTTACATTCCGAAGCACACTCTCCCTCTCGCTTATATAAACAAAGAATTTATACAATCACATCCATTTACTCGGTGACTCAGCGCGCGATTTTCTCGACTTGCTACGGAGCATTCGAGAAATAAGGAAGGGGGATAGGGGACTTAAAAATTGGAACTTTTTAAAGAAGGGACAATTCTATTACGGTTTTTATGTCACATGCACTTTGCAGATTACCTATGCGTACCTTTGCAAGCTTGGTATTTATTTTTTCACATTGTGAGTTTGTTATCTTCTACTAAAAATAAAAAACGTTCGACCATAACGTGGTTCCTACCTGGAAATCCGAAAGAGGACAAGTTTATTATTATCAGCCTGTTCAAATCACAGTCGTTAATTCTCTTTAAAAAGAGGGCTACTAAAAACAATCTCACACTGATTAAAAACAGGACACCAAAATAGCAAACACTGAAGTTCACCGTTATAAATATCTCGCAAATTCAATCACTTTTCAATTACAATAATGGTTCATATCTACTTTATCGATAAACATGAAAAGAAATTCATTTACTGAAATTGAAAATTCCACCGAATGCACGGAATAACATTTGACAGAAACTCGAGAATGGAGAATTATATTTGGAATCCTTCGACAAGATCAATTGTATTTCACTTGTCCGCCTAAGTCCTCAAAAAATAGTCTGGAAAGATAATCGTTAAAAATTAATTATTAGGAACTAAAAAGGCCCCTGTCGCTCTTTTATAATTAACCATATTAAATTTTTATTTTTTCATAAGGCCTACATTTAAAGAACATGTCAAAGATACCAATTGAAAGTTTAATTTCCATAGCTTCTAATTCCAAAGATACATTATTTTCGGTTAAACTATGAAATACGTATGCCTTTATTTTCATTGTGGAATGATACATTTGAAAGTCAACATATTCTGACACCCAAACCTTAACCTCTTAGCACCATTTGAAATAGAATCAGTTAATTGTTAAATTGTGTCAAATGTTTTTCCATGAGCAGTTGAAATTTGAATTAGATATTTCTAACAATGTAGAACTGTGTAGCTCAATTTTCACTCGAATTCGCATAAGCATCACTCTCGCGTATTTCGTAAACTTATCGATTATAAGAATACCTAGCCAATTATTGAAAGCCCACTTGAACAAATTATTTCACATTTTATTATAAGACGTATTACAAAGTTTATTTATTACGAATCTTTCTTCTCTTATTAATCATGTTCAAATAAATTTTTAATTTCCGCGCCAGGAATGCAAAAGCTTTCTTACGCTCTAAGTTCAGAACACAAAACAATAATCAGCGAGGCATAGCTTTGGTGCCTCGAACAAAAAGAAACTAACTCTAGACAAAAATTTCCGAATTGAAACCGATAAATTCGGAGTTTTATCGCAATAATCTACAACAGTCGAGTCTAATTGCACAAAATCTTATAGGACTAATTAACCAGAAGGGGAAAAAAGAGAAAATAATGAAAGGCTGCTCTCTCTCTCTCTCGCTCTCTCGCTCTCTCTTTCTCTGTCAATTGAAAGCACCTTTAAAAACAAATCTAAAAATAAAAACCGTTGCAATGCCATAAAAATGAAATACGACCAAATTTACGGCTTTCGATTATAAATACTCTAGCTTTTGTACTAAAATAGAACTATAAAACTATCCTCCTGATCCCCTTGGAACAAAAAATCATTCTGCTAAATATTCTGAAAACTCCACGTTTCCGAATCGGATGTTCCGAACCAACTGATTTGGTTATGCTCGATTTAAAAAAAAAGAGAGAATCCTTGTCAGGAAGCACGATAAAATGATTTTCTTCTTTTTTTTTTTGTTTCGCGTGCGTGGTTCATAAAAATTTTGTATGAATTTACGTCCTTTCCGCGTTTTATGTATGATAAGATATCTGCGTATCAAATTTTTATGACGATAATAATATTTTTGGGCACACACCGAATCATAGCCTGTTCTAAATCGCGCGTCTTACAGTCGCCCGTTAACGTCGTAAGTTTCATTAGCCGTCCTCCTTTGGTGGGGTGAACCATCCTGAAAATGAAATATACCAATTAGATAAAGCGATCAAACTTCAAAGAGGGCAAAATTTAGGTCCCGAATACAATAAGTGAATTTAACTTTGAATACGATTCGCGAAGTTGACCCCTGACATCTTAATACCAATTTATGAATTTCAATTTCTGAAACGTGCACTCCGATAGTTTATTAGAAAAAATGTTTCATAAAGAGCTCATAAAGAGCTCAGGAGCCAACGTCGCCAAATGCATTAAAATTTATACCCCTGTATTTCATCCGGAGCCTCAATAATTCTTGAATACTGAAAGTTAGTGATCAACTAATAAAAAAATGCAACAAAAAATTCAAAAAGAATGTTTACGTTTCGGACAGGGGGGGAATATACATATATCTTTAACCTTTACTCCTACTACTAAAAGTATCAGCAGTATCCATACATATATCGATACATTTTTGGCCGATACTGTCAAATTTCGGAAACGAAACGACGTGTTACAAATCGGGATTTTAGAGTTCAAAATTGGCTACAGCTTATAATTCTTAGCCGATTTAGACTTTCTTTTTTTAAATACTCGGGAATAGTTGTACAAGACCACCGATAGAATAGATTTTTGAATTAAAGTTTCAATAATTATTTATATAAGTAAACAATCAGGAAAAAAAACACTTTTTGAGAATATCATTTTTTTCCTCCGAATAAAAGACCTTAATAATCTTAGTGGGCATCACAATCAATATTGGTAGTGTCATAAGGAATATATATAATTAGTTTGAGTTTAAAGCTAATCGTTATAAACAAATTATGTAAACAAATACATGGATGAGGTTCTCAATGGCACAAAAAAAATGTTTGCTGCCTGAAAATGCCAAAATATAGCATCAGAATAATGCTCGTAACAAATAATGACCATATGTTAATAAAAACAATAAGAATTGTTTTTCATTTTTCCATAGGAATATGTTGTTTTTCTCATCCAATGGATTTAAAATACGTTTGAAACAGATTACTTGATATAAACAATTGTATTCATTAAATATTTCTTACTGTTAGTAACAAAAATTATAAACAAATTCCAAAATTAGTTTCAGCTGGAAAAAAATTATTTTCTTCTCTAAATCATATTTCAGATAAGTGAACACTAATAATTTATTTTAAAAATGTATTGAATGTTAATTATTGTTATTAATAACAATGAATTCATCATTTTATTTTAAGAAATCAGTTTCAAATATTCTTAAGTCCATTTGATGTGAAAAACATATTCCTAGGAAAAAATGAAAAACAATTCTTATTGTTTTTATTAACATATGGTCATTATTTGTTACGAGCATTATTCTGATGCAATATTTTGGAATTTTCAGGCAGGAAAAATTTTTTTTGCCATGGAGAACCTCATCCATGTATTTGTTTACGTAATTTGTTTATAACAATTAGTTTCAAACTCAAACTAATTATATATTTTCCTCATAACACTACCAACATTGATTCTGATACCAAGTAAGATTATTGAGGTCTTTTATTCGGAGAAAAACAATGAAATTCTCAAAAAGTGTTGTTTTTCATAATTGTTGACTTATATATATATATATATATATATATTTATTGAAACTTTAATTCAAAAATGTATTCTACAGGCGGTCTTGTACAAATATTCCCGAATATTTAAAAAATGAAAGTGACATTGATTATGAATTTTATGTATCGACTTTAATCATTCGGTAATGACGTCTTTCCACTTCCCTCTCGTTTATCGCAAGCTTACGTTGTAACCAGCCCGAACGATATCCGACTAAAAAGGAAAATGTCATTCCCTAGTGATTATAGTTTCTATGTGCGAAATTTCCTCACCAGAGCAACGATGCAATGGCACACTTAAAAAATGCATTATAATAATGGGTAAATATTTATTTAAAATTCTATAATTAAGTTTTTGAACCAATTGAACTCACAAAATGTTTCTAAAGTTATTATAGGAACACATTTTCAATAAATCAAATAATAGAAAATAGAAAAATAATACATGAAATTACGTAAAATGTATACAGAGGATACGCAGTTAAAATTTCTTGATACTCCTAACAAACTATTTTCTATTTAATCACATTATGCTAAAAATATGTAAAAATTTCGCGCTTCGCGTTAGGTATTATATATTCTAAATGTGCAAATTACAAAATTAGTTTTTTATTTCACATGAGAAGAGAAATTTATTTAGTTAAGGTGCATTCTCATTCGGACAGACGCGCTTCACGCTCGATATTTAATTTTAAAATTATTTAAACCTCGCGCTTTTCGTTCGACTCTGTTCACCGTAAATTTTTTAAAATAAAATATCGATGTTGAGTCTGTTTGGAAAATGGTGTATTTTCTTTTAAATTATTAATCATTTTATTATTTGTAGTATTTATATTTTTAATTTATTATTCCTGTGTTTTATTTTTTGTATTTTGTAGAAAACATTTTTATTTCGTATTTAACATTGCAATTTTCGTTTGAAACACTTATTTCCTAATTTAAATTTAAAATATAAATACTACAAATAATTGAAAATTTAAAAGAAAATTCACAATTTTCCAAACGAAAGATAATAAAGAATCAAAATCGAGATTTTATGTTAAAAAATGATTAAACAATCATTAAAAATTCTAATTTTATTAATAATTATTAAAAAATGAATAAATAAACAGTCTTGCATTGAAAAAAAAAAATAAAAAAATAAGTGCAGACAGCGAGAATCGAGCGTGCAACTTTGCGAACACCAACCAAGCGCTGTAAGAGCTAAGCTACAGACCGTTGGAATTGCTTTTACGTCAAGGCGATATCTATCAGCACGCAATTTAAAAAACCTCTAGTAGGAATCTATCATTGAGAAGAGTATCGAAAAAAAAACACAATGCCTAAATGTCGCCTTGTAAGTATTTTATAAAAAAAAAATACAAAAAATACAAAAAAATACAAAAATAAAAAAATGTTTAACAGGAAGTTTTTGGATTTATTTAGATCCATAACTTTTCCTTGTACCGTTTTTTCGTATTTGGCATCGTTCGGAGAGGATGTTTTTGGAAAGTCTCTAAAAAAATATATTAAGTGAAGCGCAATCTAATCCAATAGATTATTCTGAAGTTATCTCGATAACAAGGCAATAGTAATACGCCTTTCACCTACGCCTACAACGACGAAAGCAGACGACTACCGCCATAAAAACCATTTTTTCGTATTCAGGGGTCTTGAAACGTCGAAATTTGATGAGATAAGCGAAAGTAATTTTTCACAAAAAACCAATACCTTCTCACTTAATGAGAATATAGAAAAATATTTTTTAAAAAACTTCAGCTTCTGTCTAAAATTATTTTTTATTTACTTTTTTTTTATTTTCCCCAATTTTATAGGAATGAAATAACAAATATTTAAGAAAAATTAAATTTCTTTTCAAATAAGAATTTCACGGAAAAGATTTGAATTAAGTAGAAGAGGAAAAAAACTTCGAACGTAATGCCTCTAGCGGAGAATACTGGCACTTCGTTACGGCGATTCGATATATTATGTTTTCATGACATTACGTATAACCTCAAAAAAGTTATTTGAGTACTTCGAGTAAGAGATTAAAATGAGTTTCGACGAAGATGAAAAACTGTACTAACGTCACAATAAATTATACTTCTAGAATATTGGTTGGTTTCTTTAATAGGGGGCTTCGCCCCTACATCCCACCAGGCCCTCCACCCTGGACCCGTAATTCGTTCGCACTATCTTACATTTACCTACTTTTACCCACATTTACCTTTGCTTACTAGGAAGTAGAAAACTTGCGTCTTTTAGACATTCATTGAAGAAAATAACGTATGCACTTAGCGCATAACATAACTATTCTTGTTTGCGATTTTACAACATTTCCTTTTCCCGAAAAAAAGGGTATTTTTTTCATTTTCCATCTGTTAAACTTACAGTACTTTGCACAATACACAAAAGTCCATTGAATTTGCACATTGACATTATGGTTAATACGTAAAATCACTAAAGGTGCAGTCCCATGTCGGCAAAAAACCTCGTGGTAAAGCAGAAACTGATGAGAGTGAAAGAGATAAATAGTCTGTCCGTTTCTCTCACTCTCATGAGTTTCTGCTTTACGCCAACATTTTCTGCCAACATGGACTGCACCTTCAGGGAACCAAGTTTTATTCTTACGTGTATGTTGCAGACTGGGAGTCGGATAGGGCTGGAACGATGGAAAAATGGAACAACGCTATTACAAAATGATTAAGGTCGATACATAAAATCACCCAAAAACGCAACGTATTACGTAGATGGAGGCTCGCTAATTTCTTATATAGGATACATTGATACAATCTTAAATGATTTTAAACTGTGTTTATTTTTGGTATTGTAAGATTTCAATTTTACCTTGTTCAACTACTAGTTACATAAGCTCTCAGGTACTTTAAAACTGAATAATTTAAAATTGAAGTCATAGCATTTTTAAAAGCATTCAAATTGTACTTGTTAAAAATAGCCTTATCATACACTCGGACTCCCAAAGTGGTCAATTCTCTTGCTGACTTCTCTAAAAATTGGGTTTGTTCCAAAAAATAGACATGGGATGGTGAGGGATTAAGAGAGAGGCGTCGCGAGCTCGACAGTACCCTAACCAGTAAGTGGGCAGTACGCCAAATGGATCATTTCGTTAGTTCGCTTTCAGTACGAAAAGCAACTAATCAGACGCAACCATTAAACAGAAACAACGAATTACGCCATGCGCGACACATGCGCATTCTCGTGGACCCCGTGTTGGTATAGAAGGCCCTGACTCATTTGCCTGCCCGGACATCCCAAAAACTTCAAATAACCAACCGAGAGGTGACCACTATGGGAGTCCGAGTGTATGTAATATAATGGTGAAACTATGGTACAATGAATACAAAAAAATTAACTTAATTTTTTTAGTTTTGAGTATCCCGTGTACTGTAGTAATAGGTATCGTTCCATAAGTCTAAAGGTGGTTTTATATAGAATTCATATACGTGAAATTCAACACGTTTCTTTAATTCAGGTAGTAATTCTGTAGTTCAAAGTATCAAAAAAAAATTCGGGGTTTTCAAAATAGAGATAAAAATGCAAAGTTTGCTTACCGTTCTTTTCATGAATTTGGACAAGGGATTTAAACGATTGTTGTGCGCGAGCAAGACTATATTGACCCTGTCCTCCGCAGACTTTTCCACTGCCTGCAGAGCCGGGGAACTGGATACGCGCCTTGCCCTTGACTAATGTCGCCGAAATTTGCATAATAAGGGCCTCAACCGTGTAGGCCGAACTCCATCCTTGCTTCGTTAGCAGTTCCATGCAAATTGCGCCTCCAAGTAACACATAACCACCCGAGATAATTGGATGTACCACTCGTACAAATGGCGGTTCGAATGGGTATGTTTCCTGTAAAATATTATAGTTAAAATGTTAAATTCTGACGAAAACATATTTTACAGGATGTCTCTAAATATAATTCCAAAAATATATAGTTATTATTTCCACAGATGTCGCTGTGATCACCAATGTTATATAGTTGTGGAAAGTAGATAGTCTCGAGGTTTATAGTCATAGCAACTTAAGCATTGAAAAAATGGTGTCTTTCGTATGTATTAAAGGCAATGTTATTTCATCCTGTCAAAGTTACGTCATACGCAAGTCTGTCGAGCAAAGGCATCTTTCTGACCTTTTTTTATAGTCCTAAAATAACTGGTGACGTATATATACAAATTTGTGGAAGACTGAGCTAAAAAAGGCTATTAGTTGTGTTGTAAACGCGTTAGACAAAATACAACTTCAACGGGATTTCAACAGTTTCAAAAAAAGACTAGATCTGTTGTTTCTAGAGACAAGCTTCGGAATGTCGACTGATTTCCCTTGTTTAGGGAAATTTGGTTTGGTTTGGTCATAATCTCAAGATCATAAAATCTATACATTCGAAAACCAGCAGTGTTCTCCCCGTTACCGGAAAAATGTAACACGTTACCGTTACTTTTCTCCAAAAAGTAACGCGTTACTACAAAAAAAATAAAATTTTTAATAACTCTTAAAAAAACTTTAGACGATATTTATATTCAGTATAATAAACTATAATATGTCATATTATTATTAAAATAACAAAGGCGTCTGAATATTAAGTATTGACTAAAATAACGCATGTCAAGAAATATACTTTATTAATTGATCAAATTAATCTTTACTAAAATTTAAGTCTTTCTATAATAATTTATGTTTAGCTTCAACATTAATAATGTTTCAAACATCTTGTCGTTCAGTTTGTTCCTATTTTCGTTTAGAATTAAACCTGCAGTGCTGAATAGTATTTCCACTGAAGCACTACTTGGTAAAGCAGTGTTATATTGGATGAATAATGTTTTCATCTTTGGAACACTACTAGGTAGTCTGATAAGTCCCTGAAAAATGAAACACAAAGACGTTTTTTTGGCCAAAGTCGGTTTTATTTTTCAACATACTCTCCTTTTAGGTCGATACAGCGAGTCCAACGATTTTCTAATTTTTTTATACCGTCCGAAAAGTACTCGATCGGAAGGTCTCCAAAATACGCCTCAGTTTCAGCTATGAGCTCCTCATTTGAGTAAAAACGCTTACCTGTGAGCCATCTCTTCAGGTTAGGGAACAAGTAATAGTCGCTGGGGGCCAGGTCTGGTGAATACGGTGGCTGAGGAAC
>JAUESI010000002.1:6168178-6198976 GCA_032275145.1 Synergus laeviventris
TACATATGGTATGTAAATGTAATTCGCTTGCAATACTTAGGGATTGAGCCCAGAAGACTGTAATTACATTTCTTATGAAGCAAGAACGCATTTATGGCAAAAAGTTAATAATAATAGTAATAATAATAATAATAATAATAATATCGTAATAACTCACCTATTTCCTTTGTACAGAGCGATGCCTAGAACTTCAGTCAAGACTTGCCTACAACTATCTATATCGCAAGCGGGGAAATACTGCTGGACAAAGTCATTCAGAGTCATTAGTAGTTCTTGATACATGTAAGGTTTGTAGTTGATGCAAGGCACCATTTGTTCCGCTACTAACACCTTCTGCAGTTGATACGGTTGAACATGGCAATCCTTCGCATTATATGGTTCTTCTGGTATTTGTATCAATAATTTCCGCACTCTCGTATCCCTGTTGAAATATGTACATATTGTTAAATTCATTATTCATTTTACAGCTATAAGTCAATCCATGGTATTATGCAAAACTCTTAATAATACGCATGCCATTAAATAAATCCATCACACCACACACATCCATGGCTTCAAACCAAACGATCGAATCATTTTTACGGAAATTCATTTTTATACATTTTCAAGGAACGTGGAATGAGTTTTGTGGAAAAGCAGAAGGCAATACATTTATTATAAAATTATTATTTTATCACTAATTTATTACTAATCTTAATTTTATATTAGTTCTCGTGCCTTCTGCATCTTGAAAAACTCGCTTCACAACATTGCAACTTCCTCCAAAATCACAGTGGCGATTCGACGGACGATTTCAAATTCCTCGTCATTTTCCGGTCAACTAAAAGTTAAATATTTTTATTTACCGCAAAGTGCAAAAATAAAAATACTTTCTCTTATATAGTATTGGGTTGAAGTTGCTGGAGTCTAGTCTGGCGAAAGCTTTATATACTTTTTTTTCTACATGGTTCCAAAAACCATTTAATTTTTATTTATTTACAAGCAGAAAATTATTGGGCGTTGCTCGGGATTTTAAGATGCTTCAAATAATGACTTTAAGGAATTTCAAAGGATTTCAAGAGATTTTAAGAAACCTCAAATTTGTTAGCATCCCTTGAATATTTTTGAAATTCCAATAAATTTAACAAAAATCGTCAGGCCAGACGTCTGAAACTTCAACCCAATTCATATAGTATAGATAATTATTAAAAGAATGAAAACTTGAATTTTACTACAGTCAGAAGTAAACTCCCAGTTTCATAATTAAATTCGCGTTTTTTTCCGGTTTCGCGGTCAATTCGCCACTGTGGAAAATTACTGAAGGTTAGGTCTGAAGCTCTGCACACATTTATATAAAAAACATCTATATTTTAAAATTCTACAGCCAAATAAATTCGCAAAATAAAGAAAAAAATTACATATCTGGACTTTCAATATTTTAATCACAATCAAACTCAGAAAGAAAAAAAAAGAAAACATTTGTTTTTGGTAAAATGCAATCTTCTTGGCAGTTAGTTATCACCATCACCATTACGCCTGCTGTATTGCGAGACATTAGTGCAACAGCGCCATTAATTTCGAACTATTGGGTTGTAGGTTGAGATTTCAGACTAGAGACCCTAGTAGTTTTTTATCATATGGCGCTGTTGTCAACGTCTAAAGGTACCCGCCAGGCATATATTAAAAAACAATCTTTAAGAAAAGTACAATGGAAATGAAATATTTGGGAATATGTAATGCAAAGGGAATAATTCCACCAATTTTAGATGATCGCAACCCATGCCCACACTACATCGTCTGGGTTTACGTAGAAGATTTTCAATTTGGATGCAAGTTGACTGTAATTTTGTACAGAGTGAATGCAAAACTTATTTTTTTTTTTTAACCACCAACCATTTGGATTTAAACGTCAAGGGCATGATAAATCTTCATTGAGTGTGCTAATTACCTAAAATACTGAACATTTCTAGAAAGAAAAAGATGCTTGCGAAGGTCACTCAAAGGGCGAGGTACAGTCCTTTAATAGCTGATTCTTTAAATTATTTTAAATAAAGTTCATTTTATTTTAAGGCCCCTTAAAATTCATTTATATCACTTAATATTAATAAAAATCGCATGAAATATCTTTCAATCTTTTTAAAATTTTTGAAATCCATCAAAATTCCTTGCAATTTCATGAGATACGTTAGAATTCCTTGAAATTTCAACATAATTCAAAATTATTGTATTGATATTTATTGCGACTTCAAAAGATTTTAAAGGACTAAAAATTATTTTTAAACTTTGAAAAGAAAATATAAAAGATTTTAAGAAACTTCAAAAGTATGGCAAAACGATTTCAAAGAACTTTAAAACATTTTTTGAGATTGCAAAAGATTTAAAGCGAATTAAATAATTCAAGAGATATCAAACAATTTCAAGTGATATCTATGGATTTTTTTTTCTTAAATCTGCGGATTTTTACTAATTCAAACAATTTCAAAAAAATGTTTAGCATTTCATATAATTTAAAAGCGTTTTAAGACGTTTCAGGAAGACACCAAAATTTTAAACGATTTTAAGTGATTTCAAAAAATTTTCTTACAAAATTTATAAGGAATTTTTAGACTTCAAAAGTATTAAAAAACAGATTACAAGAGATTTAAAAAAATTTACAAAGGATTTCATGACATTTTTCAGGATTCCCAAAGATTTCAAAACGTATTTTAAGTAATTTTCAAAAAATTTCCAAAAATATTTTAAGGTGATTTATGAAATCTCTATGAAATTTTTTGTAATAGTTACTATCAAATGATGGAAATATTTTTGAAATCTTTTCAAATTCAATCAATTTCTTTTTAAATCCCTTGAAATTTTGTAAAATCAAATATGTATTTTTAAGGTCTTCTTTAAATTTTTGTAAATCCTTTTGAAATTTTTTTTACAGTAATCCTTTGTCGAATATCCGCATTATCTGGAATAGCTTTTAATATAAAAATCGGGGTGTTACATATTTAGGAACACTGAATGTTAGAAGACGTATCATTTTAATTTCTAAATACAGTGAAAATCTTCTAAGCAGACTCGACCGAATCCCAAATCCACCACAATGATCCACTCTCTAAGCAAAATTTTATTAACCGAAGATAATTCGATCCGACTAGGGATGTTCGATCTCGATTCGATTTTGTCAATATCGATCCGAATGGTTCGATTAATCGATACCTTGGCGAAAGCTTCGGATAGAAATCCAATCCGAGCTAGACCCAGCTATTCTTAACCAATACGAAGTCTATATCTGAGTGAATCAGAGCTATTCCGATCCTAGTTTATAATACAAATGATTCCGAACTTTGAATTCAAATGAATCCGTGGCTCATCCGTAGAACTTACTTCAAACCGAACAAATGAGAAGTTTTAATCCGGACGAAGCCAAGGCTCATCCGACAAAGTTTTCAAACCAAATGAATCTGAACATTCAATCCGAGGCTCATCTGAAAACAAATTTTTCAACCGAATGAATCCAAGAAAACTTTTTAAACCGACTGAATCCGAATGTTCATTCCGAATGAATCTGAAGCTCAAGAATCCAGGGCTCATCCGAAAAAAGTGTTCAAACCGAATGTTAAAATTTAAAAAATTGTACATACTTTTTATTAAACCTTCCTCAGAGAATCTAGTGAACCAAAGTGATGCCCAATCAAGTATCACTTCCATATCACCATAATAAACTTAATACAAGAAACAGAGACAACAAGTAAAATGTTGCAAGTGTGATTCTGTGTTAAAACTGAAATTAGAAATGACCTATTTCACTTTCTGTCGTATTTCAGGAAATTGCAAGACATCACAGTCTTTTAAAATTTCTATCGCCGATTAATAAAATCATTCATTTAAAAATACAATCATAATTGCAATATTTCGCAAGCCTTTCCTATTTCTTTTATTCAGTTTATTGTGGTGATACCCAGCTAACGCTGATAACCTCGGATTCATTTGGATCAGAATTATCAGGCTGATTTCGGATTGAATCGAATAGGAATTTTTAGACTGACTTCGGATTGACGCAGATTCATTCGACAGGAATCTTTACACATACAAAGGATTGGCATGGATTCATTCGCATAGGAAGCTTCATCTCGATATGGATTTCTCTTTTCTCCACAGATTTTTCTATCCGAAACTTTCTCCAGGCTATCATATTTAAAAAAGAAAATATAAAATATAATGAAAACCCTGTTAGAAATAATTTAAATTGTTTAATTTCAACGATTTTTTGTATCGATTCATGACAGATCAATTCTTTGGGTTCGATTTTTTTTGGGTGAATCGATACTGGAAAAATTATTTCAACGTCGTTTCAAGAATCGAACATCCCCAAGTGTACCTACAAATAACGATGGATTGAAAAGTATTTAAAGGCATTTAAAAGTGTTGCACTTTGATTGCCATGTTGTCGTAAATCAGACTCCCAGACAACATATCTTGAAAGCAAACCAATTTTTTCAATTTGACGTTTTTTGCATGGAGGTAGGAATCTAGTTGCACCAGAGTTTGTTTGAACTAATGACCATTTGAACCAGAACAGTTGAATAGCGCTGCACTCTTTTGGCCGATTAGAATATAGAAGAAAGAGTGGTTACCAGTTATGTGAAATGGCTGGTCACAGCGCCTATGTTTTCCATACCACTATCATCAGGCTCGAGTTCAATTCCTGGCACCGGCAGAATTATCGAGGATCATCTCTCATCCATGGACCAGACTCCAATCATATTGCCTTACTGATGAATCCAATATCAGAGACTAGGGACGTTAAAACGCAGAAGAGAATAAAAAACGACAGAAGGTCATCATCCAATAGCTACTCGCTATATTGGTGACCACAACGTGATAATATAGTCAGTAGATGTTAGATGGTTTCTCTTCTGCATATCGTCCCGTGTCTGCCATTGGACTTATCAGTTAGACAATGACATGTGGAAGGACCCTGCTTTAGACGCATGGAGGAGAAAAATGATGTTCGGTGATTCTACCGGTGCCGCAAATCAAACCCGAGTCGTCTTGCTGTCAGCCAGGAGTGTTGCCGCTGAGCCGTGACGTTGATCTGATGATAGTAGTAGGGAGAACGAAGCTACTATGACTGGCTATTTCCTCCAAAGTGATGATCAATGGATGAATTTTTATTGGACAGACAAATGTAGCGCTACCCAACTGTTTAGGTTCAAATGGTTTATCGAGCTTTAGTGCAACTACATACATACCTACCGATTTTGGACTCAATGTACTCGTTTGGATAATGCTTGTAATTTGACAAAGTGGCGATGGTGTTAGTAGCGACCGTGCAAAGGAATCGAAAGGTAGAAACTCTCACCCGGAACTGCTATTGCTGCTTCCGTTAACTGGAATAAGAGGTGGCGGGTATTTGTTATGCGAGGAATTGTGCACAGGCGGCGTGTGTCTCTGTGAATGTTGCAACAGCGTCGGCGTCGACGTCGACGTCTGCGGCGGCATCAGAGCCTGAACCTGCTCCGCGCTCAGACCGAGCATCTGTGGATAGGGGGCGGTGGCGCTTGGGACGCCCAAACTCGTCGGCGTCGTATACGTCGTCGACACCCTGAAACGCAAAACGTTCTTCGTCTCAGAAAATTTCTTATTCTCCTATCTTTCTAAGAAACTTTATTTGTAAGGGGCCATTCATAAATTTCGTAACACTTTTTACCCCTTTTTATGCCCCCTCCCGACCTCCACGTAACAAGCCGTAACAACATCATTTGGATCCGAGGGGCGCATGAATATTCCCCAAATATCATTCTTCCTAAAATGAGGACCGCCACCCGGATTGATTGCATTATTCCGCGAAATTCTAATCAGCCAATATGACAAATAGAATTTCCGAAAAATTAAAATGATATCAAATTGCTATTAGGTCAAATAATTTTCGGTAAAGTAAATATTAGGGAGAATAGAATTTGGAGAATATTCAGGCGCCTCTTTGGATCCCTACCTCCCTCAATGTTACCCAATTTTTTCTAATTACTTATGACGGAAAATTTGATTAAAATTCAGGTATGTTTTAAAATAAAAAGAAGGAACATGAAACCATATAGAATAAAAAACAAATTAACTACAATCCCCGCGAAAACTAAATTGTATAAAAACTCATTTATTTAGTACAAAAATATCCATTAAAAGTCTTGAGATCTTTAACAACTTTTTTTATTCCTTTAAACATTTTGAACCCGTTCAAATCCTCTGAAATCCGTGAACATTTCTTCAATTCCTTGAAATCCTTGAAATTACCTGAAAACCATTAAAATTGTTTTACATTACCAAAAAGCTTCGAAAACTTATGACATTGAACTGAATTTTATTTAATTTACTAGCAATACTATATATGCCCTACAGCGCGTGGAAAATACTGCATGGACAATAAATAATATTCAAATACAAAAAAGACACAAAATTACATCATTTCAATTTAAAATTCAACAATAGAATGGTTCAAAAAATCTTTTTTTCTAGAGAGTAACGATTTCCCCAATTTGATTCGAAATCCGAAAAAATACCCTTTTTTTTAATTTAATTTTAACTCGTACCGGCGGAATTGCACAGGGTAAAATGACTTTTCGGAGTGTTAGAGATATCAAAACAACAAGTGTGATATATGGAATTCTTTGTTAAGTAGTTCTCAACAAGCCCCTTAAATTTGCCCTAGCACTTTCCCAAACCTTGAAAAATTATTTCAAAAACTCCAAAAAGTGATTTTCCCCAAGCAAATTACATGGGAAACTTCAAGTAAAAACAGACACGTGTTAAAATAAAAAAAAGGAATTTCTTTCTTCGGATTTCGAATTAAATTGGGGGATGGGGGTCGTTGCTCTCTACTATCAAAAAAACATTTGCCATGTATTTTTTAACAACCCTATTCAATAATTTCAAGCCCAATAAATAATATTATTGTCAATTTCAGGACAAGTACATTTAATACATCAAACTTTCAAAAATTTTGAAGATTTTTCAGCAATGTTAACAAATTTAAATAAATTTAATATATTTATTACGATTTTAGATATATAAGGGATTTCACGGTATTTCAAAGAATTTGATGAAATTTATAAATTATGTAAAGAAATTTAATGATATTTTAAAAGATTTAAAAATATTTTATAGGATATTGAGTATATTTGAAGAATTTCAAAGAATTTTTCGAAAGCTGATGGGATTACTTACTAGGATTCAATGAAATTTTTTTAGGAATTTCTAGAAATTTGATGAGATATCAATGGATTTATAAGAATTTTAAAGAATTTAAAAAGATGTATTTTATCTACCATATGAGCACATTTAGGGAACCTGGAGTTTGTTTTCCATAATTTTTATTTTTTCAAAAAAATAATAGTGCACAGCCATCAAGAACGTGAACACGAAAGGATGTGCACTATTATTTTTTTTTTAAAGTAAAAATTTTAGAAATTGGGTTATCTAAATGTGCTCATATGGTAACACATGCCCTTAATGGGATTTTATGTAATTTTGATTGTTGTATAGCAATGTTTGATGAGATGTTAAGTAATTTAAAAATATTATGTAGGACTCTAAATTATTCTAAGTGATTTAACAATATTTTATAGATTATCAAATAATTTGAAGGACTTTTACCGGGTTTAAAAAGATTTCATGAAATTACAAGCGATTTCCATGGAATCTTTTGAAATCCGTAAAAATCTCGTATCATTATGATTTGTAAAAAAATACCTAAGACAAAAATTAAAAACAAAAATTTTAGAAGTTCTGTTGGCCTAGCACAACAAACCATCCCCATCACACTTTTCGCTCAGAGTTATATTTTCTAAACTAAATTATCTGTTTTGAACTTATACATTTTTTACACAAAGTTTTCAAAAATGCGAATTTCGAAAATCGGAAAATTATGCTGAGCTGTGCTAGTCCAGCACAACAAAACATTCCCCATGACATTCCCCATACATTTTTGAAAATTTTGGGTAAAAAAAGTTTTACAAGTTCAAAAAATATCATTCGTTTAGAAAGTATAACTCTGAGCGAAAAGTATCATAGGGATATGTTTTGTTGTGCTAGGCTAGCAAAACTCAGCACAACTTTCCGATTTTCGAAATTCGCATTTTTGAAAATTTTGCGTAAAAAAAGTTTTACAAGTTCAAAAAATATCACTTCGTTTAGAAAGTATAACTCTGAGCGAAAAGTGTCATAGGGATGATTTTTTGTGCTAGGCCAGCAGAACTTAGCACAACTTTCGTTTTTTTGAAAAAAACAAAATGGCGGCGTTTCTTCAAAAATATTTTTTTTTCAATTTTGGCTCAAATTTGGATTTTTTCGAAAAATCTTTTGCCGCATAACTGAGCATAAATCTTGCACAATTTAGCACAACTTTCAATTTTTGGAAAAATTAAGTTGACGGTGCTAATTTCTTGGACATACTTAGTCAACTTTATGTCCATGAATATCGGCATCTCAGACTTTAGTACAAAAAAAATGCGATTTTTTCACAGAAATAGGGAATAAGAGAAAATAGTCATAGGGAAACCTTTAGATTGAGGTGAAGAGGGGAGGGAGAGTTCAGTCATTACAAAAGGATTTAGAATATTTGGGGAAATTTTCTGAAGATTAAAATTTTTTTTATATCAACTAAAACATCAAGAATATTTACTGAATATTTAACGAGATTTAAAGTAAAGGTATGACTTTATTTTTATATTTAATAATCTATATTATTCATTTGTCAATTTATCAATTTCAACAAACATATTTTCGATTTAGATGCAAAATTTTTCTTTTTTTTTTTAAATGGAAAGCCGAATTGTTATAAAAATAAAGAAATTATCAGTTCTGGATTGGGAAGAATATACGGGAAAATAATACATGGCCTTAAAAGATTTCATAAGAGTTAAAAGCGAATTCTAAATAGTTAAAAAATAGTAAATTTTATATGTCATAATTTTTGATTGCACTACACACTTTTACCTTAAATTTCTTGAATATTTATATGAATTTCCGGTATAATTTCGTATTATTCGAGGTACACTAAATTTTTGGCAAATTCTCGGGTTTCTCGTTTTCCCGGATCGCTAAACACCCTGTTAGTTGTGAAAAGTTGTACTTAATTTAATGCGATCTACAAGGTGGATCGCTAGGTATTTACTGATTTTCATTATTCATAACTTAGTTAGGTTTATTTCACAATTGTTTACTTGCGGTAGCGTAAACATAAAGCTCTCAAAATTAACGGAAATATAGTTCAAAATGACCTCTTTTTTTCCAATATTGTTGCCAAACGATTTTCGAAACTTCTGACAACTGACTCAAAAACTGTGAGTTTGATAATACTAATTGCATTTTGAAATACAATATTTAAGTTAACAACGGTTTTAAATTGTTGTCTATATTCACATGGAATAATATCAGTAGCTAAAGGGGGTCAATTGAATCTACATCACCTATAATTTGATGGATATAGCTTAGACCGAGAACTCTCCCATAAACTCTTATTTAACAAATAAAATACTATTATAGTTTTTCCTAAAACCAGTAAACATCGTGACGATTTCAAATTCTCAATCACTGTCCGGTTTTTTCCGGGCAAGTTTTTCAATTTTCCAGGAAAACTAAAAGTAACATTTTTATATGTATATGACTGCCAGGCGCAAAGATTTTTTTTAATTTATGACTTTAATTTTATCCTAAAATACAATAGAGCAATAAATTGCAAAATTATTTTTTATAATGGAAAAAATAAAAATACTTTCATATAATAGCATAATAGTATTGCTTGAAATTGCCGACGTCTAGTCTGAGGAAATTTTTTTTTTTTTTTTTTTCATTTATTGGATTAAGAATATCAAAAAATTTTTCCCAAACCCATTTTAATTGAATTTACTTACTAGCAGAAATTTACCCGGCATTACTTGGGATTTTAAGATATTTCAAGTAAGTTTAAGGAATTTCATACATTTTAAGTAATTTTAAAGAATTTCAAGGATTTTCAAGAGTTTTTACCAGATTTGAAGAGATTTTAAAGATTTAAAAAAAGTTATGAAAACGATTCATTAAAAACCAGTTCAAATTTATAACTCTTTTAAAAATCCCTTTAAATCCCTAAAATCGATCAAAATCTCTGAGCCTGCCTTGAAGTTTTTTAAAATCCTTTGAAGTCTTTTTCCTTGATCATAGAGGAGAAACTTTGCTATCGAAACATTTTCAAATATTTGAAAAATGGTTTAATGGAACATTTCTCAATTGATAAATGGCTAATACAACGTTCTAATCAATTTTCCGGGTGAATGTATAAGTGCGTGCACGTGCGTGCGTCTCTGCGAGTGTGTGTATATGAATGTCGCTCTTTTTTGTGGCCACTATAGCTTAAAAACAGTTTTACATATAGATAAATAGATGCAATCTATCAAAAAGTGTTTTTTCAAAATATTGAATTTTACAATTTTATGTTCTTTTATCATTTTTTTTAAATAAATTTTTCGGCTATAAGTTGTCAAATAATGTATATGTAAAAAATTTTTTAATGCAAATGACTCAACAAATGAGTGCAAAAACATATAAATACAGTTAAATGAAACACCTTAGATTGAATTCACAACTATTAGTTCTCTCTTGAAATACCTTCAAATCATTTGAAATCTTTTGCAACCTTTCAAGTCTCTTTAAAATTCGTTTAAATTCTACGAAGTCTCATAAACTCCCGGGCAAGCAACACCGGGTAAATTTCTACTAGTAAATAAATAAAAATTTTAGGGTTTTGAAACTTAGAAAATTATAAAGTATATATATATATATATATATTGTTATTCCAATAAATGTAAAAAAAATCGTCAGGCTAGACGTTTGAAACTTGAACCAATTCATATAAAATACATAATTATTAAAAGAATCATAACTTGAATTTTACTGCGATCAGAAGTAAACTCCCGGTTTTTCACGGCCAAGTCGATGAAATTGAAGTTTGCATAATTTACAATAAACGGAAATTAAAAAAATAATTTTCTCTAAAATAACAAGATCCAAAATTTTCTAGTGGAAAGTAGTGTTGTATACAATCTAATAAATGAATCACCAAAGTTTCAACCTCTCGGTAAATTTGGAATTCACCTTACTCCATCCATTAACATTAAGAAATTCATTAAAATTACTCTTATTCGTAGGATCAAAATTTTATTATTGATATTGACCCCTCAAGTTTCATCCCCACAATCCATTTGGAACTCACCCCATACCATCCCCTAGACCTAAAATTTTTTGGTAAGTATGCGGGTAAGTTCTAAATGTGCTAGAGGGATACAACTGTTTGAGGTGCCTATAGCATTGAGAGGACGCATTATCAGCAGTAAAATTGTGACCCCAAGAATTGTAAATTTTTAGTAAATTTTTTAGGCGTAAAGGATGATATCGAGTGACTTCGAAATGAGCTGAAGGGATGAAACTTTTTGGTAAGTCTGGTAGCATTAAGAAAACAGTAATAAAATTTTGACCCAACGAATAAGAGAAATTTTTATGAATTTTTGAAACGTTCGTGATTCATTTATTGGGTTGTATACAACTACTTTTCACCAGAAAATTTTGGATGTTGTATGTTTTAGAGAAAAATCTTTTATTACTTTCATTTTATCGTAAATGATGCAAAGTTCAGTCTCATTCAAGTCGACACTCCGGTTAATTTAATTTATTAACGTGTCAATTTAAATCAAAATGTGCTTCGTCAGAGAAAAATATCTGCTTTACATCAATGCTATATATTTCATGCGAAAACCAATATTTTCTTTTCGTGATCTGCATTTAACAGATGCAGCGGTTCTTTCTGATGTAGAAGAATTATCAGTCATCAGTTTAATTAATTAGCTTTTCAACATTTTTTTTCTGTTCTTGCCATGCACTTTCTGATTTTCATAGCTTATATGTTATCGTATACGAAGAGCATTGTTAATTCAAGGATACCACTGTCACAAAAGTTAATCTTGAGATGCTAACTAATTGATATTCAGCCATTTTTTAAAAAGAAAGTTAGTTTTCTTGCATGAATCTGAAACATATTTATCATTGCGAAGGTAAAGTTGTGGAAACTAAATTGATCTTATGGTAAAGTATCAAATGCCCTTAACGATGTTCTATACTAAGTAGAAAGATTTTCGATTATAGAAAATACTTCAGTTTCTCTATAACAACGCTTGGATGGAATTTCCCCAAGCACTAAAGAGAAACCCTGACCTATGAGCGGAACAGAAAAAGCGCGACAAAGAAAGGGTTCCAGCAGACTGGACCCTTACCTGCTCTCTCGATTTCTCGCACGGGTGCCCTATCCCCCTTGCAGACCTCAGTACGCTCATATGACCAAAAATTTCCACTGATAAAAAAAAATCTTCCACGAGATTCTGGAAGATATTTTGTTAAGGGAAAGTTATGGGAGAGGCACCCCTTCCATGACACTTTAATGGGGGTGGACGGCCGATAAAAGGACGCACCTTTCGAGGTTTGAGACAGTCGATAGGCGAGTTGAATTTGAGAGTCGAAACTCTCCTCAAAACCACCAACCCAACGTTCGACATATAATCCTAGAAGAAAAAGGAAAAACATAAGCCTTAGAAAAGCATATCTCCAATCTACAGTCAAACGACATTTCCTTCTTTCCGATAAGATTTCCGCGAGAATTTATTCTTGCTTCTAATACCTCTCCGTGAGAATTCATTCTTGCTTCTTATTCCCACTCTGCGAGAATTCTTTCTTGCCTCTCACTCTCCTCTCCGCGAGAATTTAATAATTTATTTTTGCTCTTCGCCACCTATTCCACGGAGCAATTGCTTCGCCTCACATCACCCACAAACAACGGGACTACAACAAAGTCTATAGAATATATGTGCAAAGTATATAAATGCTCACATGATCAACTATTATTTTTGGAGATTTTTTTTATTAATGGTGTAATGTTTAGGGCGAAAAAAGGAATTATTTAAAAATTGTATCTTATAGTTATAAATAAAAACTAGGACCCACAGTGAGAAAAAAACACAAATTTTTTAAACAAAGCAGTTTTGGACTTATATAGCATCAACTACTAGTGCCTGGGAAAATCTAGATGAAAAAGAATATATAAAATATAGTAGTATAATCTCAGCCCTATATATAAGCAGGCGAGTCATGAATCTCTCCTTAGACAAGAAGAAAACGTCGCTTTCATATGAAAGTATTTTCCCATTCAATTTTTTTGCATATTCCATTTCGGAATATTCCCCTGAATAAGGATCGAGAGTTTGCTGGCGGATAAAGTAGTGCAAATTTGTTAAACTAATTGCAAAAATGATTTTTTCGCCCCGAAAGCGTTTTTTAAATATTACAATAGCGATCGCGCGAACTGCTGGTATAGGAGAGAGCCTACTTAGCAATTAAAAAACAAAGCTATAAAATGAAATAATCTGTAATTACTCTTCGGGATTTAATTAAGGGATGTTCAAAGGATATTAGGAATTTTTTAATACTGTTTTTAGGGCTTGAAAATTGCCGTTTTCGCGGTTTTTCAAACATTAAATTATTTATAATTCGGAAACGGTCAATTTTATGAAAAAATGACAAGAGACAAAAGCATTTTTGCAATTAGTTTAACAAATTTGCCCCACTTTATCCGCCAGAAAACTCTCGATAAGGTTTTTTTAATTTTCAAATAAATAATAAAATTTGTTTACTTATACATGTGTATATCATTCGACGCAGAATTTCAAGAAACGTGTAAATCTTTTAATGGCTAGAGAAGTATTTTTGGGAAGTTTTTTGAAAACTTGAAAATTTTGTACATCTATTTGGTGTTTGAGGGATTTGAAATGAGTCTGAGACTCGATTTGGGAATGTTGGATGAACAATAGTACCAGATGTGGCTTTATAGAGAGGTCAGGTATAGCTCGACAGTATTCAGTGGTCCAACAGTTTTTCGGAATGAGAAAAGTTTTTTGCTATGAGTAGACGTGCCAAAGGTTCTGCTTCAATATTTTTCCGCTAGGATCGGTAGTTTCTTGCCTCAAAATTACTGCTTGAAGATATAGTTGTTACTGTTTTTTTCATATTTAATTAAATGTAATATTTATTATAATTATAGAAATTTGTTCGTAAAGAATAAATATTCTCTGCTAGTTTAAAATTTTTTTGAAATATGCATTACAATTCGAGAAATTTATCTTTAAAAATAGGGTAACTTTGACCATTCATATTTTTAAAATAAACAATATTTTAAAAATTTGAAAAACTAGAAGAGTAGATTATTCTTTTATGAATCCAAGCATACCAAATATGTCAGAATTTTACAATAAACTTTGGGAGAAAAACGGTAACGACAAAATGCTTACAAAAAGGCCCTGTACACAGCCCTCTTAAACGACTTTGACCATGGGTGACCCTAAATATAATTTTCAGCTCCAATTTCAATGTCTTATTCGAAATGTGGAAGAGATAAAAATTATTTTGCGTTTGAAATTTGAAGGGAAATACGAAGCAATGAGCCGCGCATTGATTGTTGTCGTGCAGGGCTGAATCAACTTCTTAAGTTCGAATATTTCCTCAATTTCCTGCGGCTGCCAGCTTCAGCGATATACCATCTTAAACGAGCCCAATGTTAACTCAATCGTGGAGCAACGAAAACTAAACGACTTACTATACTCACTTATGTATTTAACTTAGTGTAACAACACAAAAGAAGAAATTAAAATCATTAAGTACCCAGCGATCCACCACCCTATATATAATTTTTCGTCAATTTTATGTTCTATGTTGTGTATTTCCTTCGTAAATCGACGCCGTCATTTTGTTGAGTTTATTAAGTTTGTGAAGCTATGTTAGGAATCGGGAAACTGTTTAACGAATGAAATTCAGCACATGCTAACTTAATATAGTTTAGTGAGGTGTACGACTATTATACATTATGCGGGGACTCACCAGTCATCCTTCCCATAGGTTGGATAACTATACAAAAAAATCATACATTGTATGTACAAAAGACAGGAGGCTAGTGTGCAGGTATCTACATAGCGAGTCAAATGTAAGATGCGAAACATTATTTACACCACGAATAAAAAAAACATTGAGTCAGTTTACACCGTATCAGGTTCTTACTACTCCGTAAATTCTACTACGTTAGCCAATTAGAAGTTATGTTAGTGGAGGGGAAGAAGCGCTAGCGACTGGTTAAGAAGTGCAATCAATCCTAAGTAGAATCCGAACAAATCAGAAGCGCTTCTTCCCTTCCAATTGGTTTCTAATTGGCTATTTGAAATGTATTGATCTAGAAAACGCCACAAAAGAAAAAAAGATAAAAATACGCTTTTTAGTTCTCTTGATAATAAATCAATACAAAATTTAGTGATCAATTTCGCATTTTCATTTTCAGGGAAAGTCAATCAGAAATTATAAAAGTTAGGTGCCAAGAAGAAGAAGATTAAGTGCTTTATAGCAAAAGAGACTTTATTCTATTCCCATTTCATTCGTAGCTAACGATATTTGAACAATGGGGAGTTTTTATTTTAAAGAGAAAATTCAAGTTCTCTCTCTCTCTCTCTCTTGATTTTACTTATATTTTTTTATTTTATAAGCTAGACACTAAATATAAATAGTAAGCGATTTTTAAAAAAGTTCAAGATTCTTTAAGTTATCAACAGCTACGAAATTTCAAATCTTGCAAATAATAAGTTTAAAATTGTAAAAATTATTCAATATTTCAATACTTCAAAATTGATTGACCTACAAATTAATGAGTGCCTTTACAGCACAAAATGATCTTAATACGGCACACCTGTGGTTCATTGCAAATTAAAACGTGTACTTTGTTAGTAATAGTCGGATCTGAATTTGTGACAACTTTTGTTGGCACCTCAAAAAACTTTATTTAAAAAAGAACCACTACTGATGTGAAAAAATCAAACATAGAATTCGAAAGTTTATTCAATAACCTTTCAAATGACCTATTATTCATTCAATTTCCGTTCATAGAGTCCCGACAATCCATCGAAAAAGAGTTGGTGTGCCATATTCAAACCATCTCCTCTACTAGATTCAATATGATTTCAAACAATTTTAAACAAAAAGTTTCATTTTCAACTGAAGGATAGATTTTCAACTATATAGTTGAATTTCGAACCAAAACAGTTAAATGTTTAACGAAATAGTTTAACTTTAAAGTAAAAAGATTATTCAACAAAAAATGAAGTTAAATTTTATTTTTTAAAAATTAAATGATTTTCACAGGAATAACTCAATTATTAACAAAAAGAGAAATTTTCTTGAAATCAGAAAAAAAGAGGAATAGGGGAAATACTGCACTTTCTTCTGTAAAATGGAACGCCTCCAATGTCAAAAAAGAATGAAATTATATTTTTTAAAAAGAATTGAAGTTTGATGTAAATTTTGGATAGAGGCAATAAAAACCCATGCTTTATGTGCATGCTGTTGCTCCCTATATTCTAAATTTAGAAGCAAAGCAGTGTTTCTACAATTGATTATTGCATTAATTAATTAAAGAAATATTCTTTTGATTGTTTTGTAGTAGAACGGAAATATAAACTTACCCAATATTTGGCTGATTGGATTGGGTAGCTCTAACAAGAGGGGGTGGTTGGACATGAACTACAGATTGCATCGTCGTAGCTGGATAAACACCCTGATACTGTGCTGCTCCGCCACCACCCCCTCTACTCCTCGATTGCTGCTGCGAGTAGTTATTTTTTGCCGTCGTCATTTGCTAAAAATGATAATAAAGAATCATTAAATTATCCAAATTTCAAACCGTGTAATGTATGTATAATGATGCAGTGACTGCTGTGCCATTAGGCAGATGCAAAGTTATTAAATAAACTATAGAATATCATACCCACACCTTTTTCAATTTATGCTCATGGTAATTTTTTTAATTTCGCCTTAAAATATCTTAATCTTCAATGCTTTCATTTTATACTAAAAATATAGACTAACATTTAGAATCAATTATAAGTTTAAGGATATAAAATGAGTTCAAAAATATTTCATGATATTGCAGAATATTTAAAGAGATCAAGATATTTTAAAAGATTGAAAAGAAATTTTAACAGATTTTATAAAATTCAATCAATTTTAGGATATTTTGAGAGATTTAATGCATTATAAAGATTTCAAACTAATTTTTAAAAAATAGCAAAACATTTTTAGGGCACGTATCCAATAATACCTACCTTACCGGAACTTTTTTCTCTGCAATGCCATTTCTACATTTATTGAGACATATATTTGTAAATTTCTTCTTTAAGAAAGGAAAAATATTAATTTAAGGTAAAAAACGATTATTTTAATATTGTTTTCAATCATTCTGGAATAACCATCGATTTGAGAAAAATCAAGAAAAATTAGAATCCAAAAAGGCGATTTTGAAAAATATTTACAAAAAGACTATTTTTTTTTATTTCAAACTTTTTAAAACCTCCTGAAACTATGCTAAACAACTAATTTCATCTAGAAAGATCAACGATTTGGGTATTTTCGAACGATGACTTTTAAAAAATTTTGAGAAAAATGAAATTTCCAAAAATAAAAAAAAAAAGTTTCACCCTGTATTAACCCTTTTGTTGGCATTGACGCAATACTGGGCGGAATCGAAATTGACCAACGTGACATTGACACAGTAGTGCACACCTTGTTTTGTTTCCTTTTGTCGTCATCAATTTAGATAATGATACAGATTTTCAATTAAAAACAAAAAAGTCGTGAACACGAGATACTAGACCGATTTCATGAGTTCGGACACAGAGTCGATGGTCATGTTATAAAATTGTTTTTATTGTTTTCCATGGTAAAATATGATACGCCTTTTTTTTGAGCAAAACATTTTTTTCGCGAATTTACGGCTATTTGAAGATTTACGTGAATTGTCGACAAATGAACGAAAATTTCCTTTAAAATGGTGTATCTTGGAAAAATATTAATAGATTTTTTATTTCTTTTCATTAACTTGTAATACCATATCCACTGTTTTATATTACGTGAAGAAAGTAGAAAATTTTTAATAATTAAAAAAATGTCGGCCTGTTTTAAAGAATTTTGTTTAGATTCGTTGTACGTACTATCAGGTACTATTAAAGAGATATCCTATAAATTTCGCCCTCGGTAAACTAGTCAAACAAACTAAAAAAATATATATATAATAAAAAGAAAAAAAAATTTCGAAATATCTCTTCTTATTTGAAACTTCAATAGTTTTATATCTGGAATTAGTTGACATCATATATTTATGTGACAAACAATTCTATTATCATAACTCCCAGCATTTAAGTTTAAAAAATTCATAACATATTTTTCAATAATTATTATTTGACTTCTCTACAGCCTTACTCTCAATTCTTACTCGCACAAATGGGTTGCTAGAATTACTATATGTTACTTTTTTGTAAACAACTTCAGAAAACTTTTTTCGATCCCTAGAATAAACCGACTTTAAAACATTGCATATAGCAATGAGTGCATATAGCATTATAAGCTGCCAAAAAGAAAATTAAATTCTGTTAATATGTTTCTAAGGTACACAATTTTAAAGAACATTTACGTAAATTTTTAAATATCCATTAGTTCGAATATTGACAATCGACTCCGGTGTCTGAACTCATATGAAGTTGGAATTTGCAGTTTTGCAACACACAAGATCAGTGATTTTTTTGTAATTGATTAAAATATATTAAACAATCGGCATGTCGAAAGTCACAGACACTCCATAACTCGTCATAATATCATTATTATTGTTTTATATTTTGGCTGATTCGTTCGTTTCTTTCCTGTTATTATTTTCTCGGAGATCGACAACATCATAGAGACATCAAGGATCATCGAAAACCAAAGTGACGTCCAAGGAATTCGCAAGGCAGATGCCTCTCGACCTCAAAGATTTTTAAATATTGCCGCCACACTAAATATGCGTTGTTTCTTGCCTACTACCATCTCTCCCTCGTCTTGATGATTCTTCTTGCGTTGTGTGTCGCATCATCTTGACTGGAGAAAGATTCACGATCAATCTTTAGCATAGCTAATAAAACCTCTATAGCCATTATTTACCAATGAGCCTGAAATGCATTAGTCAATTGTCTTCGACAATACTTAAAAATATTTGGCAAATAAGCGAGAAGTCATTTTGAAGTCGCGAGTATTTCGCGCCTCATTGTATTCTCATGTGGGACTTTTGGACCAAAAAAGTGTTCTTATTTATACAAGCACACGCCGTCACGCGTCCTCTTTTCTACGGTGATTCTGGAAGTGCCAAAACTATAAATGCGCCCTTTGTTTATGAATACTGTTCTCTCAATCAGGGAACACTACTGCCCTAGTTTGGTGTGATAATTAATGGTCTCACGTGAAATAAGTACAGCAGCTCACCCAAAAGAATACGTCGCGGTCGCACTAAAGCGGCAGTGGCGCTGCGCTATAGCATTACAGACAGTAGCTGTACAAAATTTCTTTCCGTGTGGCTAATTGTCTTACATAGATTAATTTTACTGAATTATTGAACGTTTATCTTCAATTGCGTTTTATGTTGTTTTTTTATTAGTGTCCTTATTTTTTTTTTCATGGAATGTTGTCGGAAAGAGAATTAGATTTCGATTCTTATCCGTTTTTTGTAAATTCTTAAATACTGACAGGGTGTCTACTCAATTCCTGAAAAAAAATTCCTGACTTTTCAAAGTATTTCTAAATTTTTTCAGGCATCATTTTTGGCCATTCAAGTATGGATTACGTATTTTTTAACCCCCCTCCATTACAGCATTATCTAATAATTATGAAACTCAATTTTTTGTACAAATTTTAATGTTTAAATTATAATTATTTAAGTTTAGAAAAACATATAACGTATGATAAAACAGTGAAATCGCAGATATATTTCAAAATAATGTTTATTTAATACGTTATACTCTTAAGAATACTAATACGTAAAACGGTCAAATTATTATTAAATAAATTCTCTTCTTTTATGAAAGAAACAAAGTTTATAAATAAATAATTTTAGTAACAAAACATTAAAATATTTTCCTATATGTACACTCTGTTATGATTAATTTTTTATTTCTGAAATTTTATCAGCGAGAGTGATGGGTCTTTTTGTTCTTGTTACACAATTTTCCTACGGGTTTATTTTTCCGCAGGTTTATTGAGAATAATATTCCTTTCAGTACTTTTGGAAAATTCGTTATTTAATTGTGTTACAAGAAAAAAAATTAAGAACGCTTGAAAAAATTCCGTGACATTTTTAGGGTATTCCAGGTATAAAATTCCACATTTTCCAGGGTGGGTAGACACCCTGTTTTGATTTAATTTCTGTCAATAATGTTTGATTATTCGTAAATTGTTCTTGAGAACCGATCTATCTTCTCTTGACAAATTGTAAGTTGAATTATATCGATTTGTCAATAGTTTGTTGAATAAATAGTTGTGAACTTTTATATATGAATTCTTTAGAGCAATTATTGCTTATATTTAAAAACCTTTAGTGATTCTAACCGAGAATGTACCGGTGCACTTTGCTTCAATATCTAATTATCTTATGTTCAATATTTTGAATCTTGATGCCGAAGGTATATTATTAAGTACCTTGAGAAATTAATAATATCACATTAGTCAAATCGTACGTGCCAACGAAATGGTTAATGCCAGAGTTTTTAAAGAAAATTAGGCGGTAGGTATTGAATGTTCCACAATTTTAGTTGAGCATATCTGAATTGATCACAAAATCACTAAATTCGAAAACCGGTGTTATGTGGATACTAGATGGCAACGCGTCTTTGGAAAAATCAGAACGGATCTAGCAAATTAAATTGCTGCCATTTTCTTCAACCTATCGCCCTTCTAGTCTTTGCTTTAACAGCCAATACCTACCAAAGAAAGGCATTACATTGTTTTACTATTAAATATACTATCTACATAAAAATTTCGACGGCTGCTAAAAAAACTTGAGATTGTAAGACAAGAATTATACTTGAGTAACTATCTTTCATATTTTATGAGAATTTGAAGCTCTTGATATATATAAAATATATATATCCTTGGGGGGTAATATAACATTGTAAACAAGGGTTTATAATGATTTTTTTAGCTATGTCACCAAAATTTCATTAAAATGAAACTAGAAAGTATCGAATGGAATATGTTTTTAATGTATTTGTAACTAATTTTTTATCTGAAAATTTTTTTACTTGTGTACACTACGGCCCTTGCCTCAAATTATTTTTTTTTTGCGATGAGTAAGATTTCTCGAAAACCAGTTTACCGATCAACCTGAAATTGTTAGGTATTATTTTTTAATTACGATAGCTAGTTCGTGAAAGAAGGGATTTTTATTTGGACAAAAATTTCTATTTTGTCCGGTCGGGAAACTTAATTTTTGAAACATTCTAAATTATTTTTTTTTTAATCATCGCCAAGTGAATTTTTATTTTTGCAAAACTCTTCGTTCACGAGTTAGCTATCGTAATTAGAAACCACACCTAAAAATTTAAGATTGATCGGTAAACTGGTTTTCGAGAAATCTTGCTCAATAAAAAAAAAATTTTCAAGCCTGGACCGTAGTTTCCACAATTTATGCATGAAAATTAAAACCTATATAACCCCTTAACGAAATATCCAATATGAAGGAAATAGCATAGTTTTAGAATAAAATATTTATCATTGCGGGCGCAAAGTTGAGGAAACTAAATTTGCTCTTATGACAATTACTAAGTGCCCTTAACTCGTTCAAAAAAGATTTGAAATATTTTTGAAATCATTCGAAATCTTTTAAAATCCTCTTCAAATCCCCTGAAATATTTTTGAATTCTTTCAAGATCTTTTGAAATTTTTTCTAGTCTTTTAAACATTTTTTGAAATCTTTTGAAAAAAAGAATCGATTTGCTGAATTATAAAAGGATGTCTAAGCTACTCTAGTTTTTTTAAGGAGCCGTCAAAACGAATTTCCTGGAACTCACGTTATGTGTACTAAGACCAGAATTTGGCATCCTAATGATCTGATTGGCCTGTGACACCAGAGCCGCTTGGAATGTCGGTTGTGTACTGACCAATCCTGACCACCCGTTAACCGTCTGCACTGCGTTAAGAGCTGCAAATTCTCTCTGTGAAATAGGTTGAGCTATCGTGCGACTGGGGGTCGGAATCGTCGGCGACGAAGAGGGATGCGTCGTATGTGAAATTGGTGCCCTGAGCTGCGTAACCCTCTGAAGAGTTGCATTAGACCTCTGCATCATATTCTGCATAGGTTGAGCTCTGACTACTGTATTCTTTGCCACGTTATTCTGCGGCTGTTTCGAAGCTGGAGGCGTTGCTGGTTGCTTTGTCCATCCTCCACCTCCTCCACCACCTTTACTGTTAACAATTAGCTGAGAGTCCATAACCTTACTGGGCCAATAGTCCTCGAACCCGGTACCAGGGGGAAAGTAACTTTTAATATCACTGAGACTAATGACTGAGCAAGTTTCGCTGGCAAAGAGTTCATTTCGTATTCCCTGCACCTTGCAACAGAACTTGAGGTAAGAAAGGTCCCACCCTTCGAGTTTTTCAGCCTTTAGTTTTAGGTTGTCCGTTTCGCCCTCAAAGTAAAAAAGCGGCACATATTTAAGACCTTCCTTTACTGTGTAGGGCACCACAGACTCCTTGTTAATTCGTATGAATCCGCATTTGTCAGAGGGGGCGCTCCGATTACTGGCGGTAAGCTTCGTGTAGCAAACATCGAGGAAAGCGTAGAACTCCTTGGCATCCGCTAGCCTGACAACGAGATCTTTGGAAGTGAATTGATCGCGTCCAAACTGACTCTCACAGTGCTTAGTGTTGATTTCATTAAGGAGTTTGCTCTCTGCTTCGGTGATGTAGTAGCTGCGGATGCAGGTGCAACTATAAATGTCCGAGTGAAGGTAACTCAGGTACTTATTGAGAAGCTTGGACTCTAGGATCCGCACTGCACAGAATTTTTCTCCGGCGCGGAAGATGTAGGGGATGTGAGTGTCGGCGAAACCGACCCAGCCAAAACGGCCTCGTTGACTCTCATCGTCCAAGGGCACTTTGCCTTCTTCTATCGTCTGAACTGTGTTGTCCGCGGTACGCTTTGGCGTCGAACCTAAGGTCACAGTGTTGCTGTTGTTGTTAAAGTACAACAAACCCTGCAGGTTCGTCTGCAAGGTAGCCTGTCGCTGGCCACCCGCCACACTTGGGGACATTTTCGCCTTGTGTGCTTCCACCATCTTGGCTGCCAACTCCCTGATTTCGGCCTCATCTGGACGCTCTTGTTTGACCGGAACTTTAAGTGAATCTAAAAGAAGAAAGATGTGTTAAATGTGAAAACTTTTAGTAACATCTTTGGATTCTCATCTTTCTGATTGGCTTATCCTTTGAATTTTTAAAAATTATTTATAAATATTTTTGAATCCTCTATAATCTGGTGAAGCTTTTGGAATCCATTAACATCTTTTAAAATTGTAGACTTTTGAAGTCCCTTAAAATGAAAATTAAGTAGAAAATTTGATTTCATCATTGATAGTTTTAAATAAAATGTATTAATATTAGTTTATTTTATTATTTATGATTCAAGGAACCTTTTACTTTCTAAATTAAAAATTTTTTACAAAATTATTAATAAACATAACTTCCTTACTTTTCCATTAAATTTAATTAAAAAGTATTAATCTTGCAGGTCAATTAATCAAAAAGGACTCGACACAAGGAATCTTTTTTTTGAATTTTAATTATTTGAGAATTTATAGTCGAAACATCAATTTTAGAAAAATTGTAATATATACAACTTGTAGAATTAAATATTTCATTAAACCTTTGTATAAAATTTAAGTTGGTATATAGTGGAATAAGTATATATCACATCATCTCAATATATCATAGCATCAATTCACAGTGACGGATAAAAGCTACCGTTACCTCACGCTGATAATTAGAATCTACACCACTCGCAGTTGCGAATAGAAACTACATAACTTCATTTTTTCGGATTTTGAGTAGCCGTCAAAAACATTTACAGCGTGTTGAAAGCCGCAACAAACATGCCTGAATTCTTATATGCATTGATGTCAAGCATATTAATTAAAGGCATGTGATAGTTAGAAAAATTATTGATTTTATTGATGCTCAAATTACCCAAACTTTACGGCTACAAAAATGAAAATTTTTTCTCGTCAGGTTACACAAACCAACACAAACGCAGATTCTGTATGATGAAATGAACACATCCAAATATATCGATATATATGGCTGTCGGAAATGCATGAAAAATGATGAAGCCAATCAGCAAACGGTACACTAATATGCCACACTGTCTCTGGACCCTCTGTACGAGAAAGAGGCTTAGTGAGCTTTGTAAATTTATTGTCATTGGTAGAGTTTGTTTACGAATCGAGGTGCCCCTCGATAAAACTAATAGTATGAGAAGACCAACCGAGACGAGTCTTATTGGGGAGTCCGAGTGTTATGAAGAAAAAAGAAAAAGACTTTTTTTGGAAACTGGATTTTATCACCACCACAAAGCTTTCCTCTATGAGGAAGCGAAAACCTACAATATAAAAATTATCTTGTCATAAACCGATAAAAAAAAGTAGGTTGTATTAACTTATCCTAAAAGCAGTTGCCTGAGTATATTTAATATTACTCCTTACTTCTCACACACATTCAATGAATCCAATTAAGAATAACCAGAATAGCATTAACATAATCGGTATTTTTCAAAATTACCTACAAAGAAACCCAAGAATAAAACTAGAATCTATTTTTAATTTATAACGGATACTAATAAATACTATTCGAATTAATCTAAAATTTAAATGCAAGATCATTTGAATTCGCTATACATCGCATTTCTAACTGGGTTCGATTCAGAAAAAGAACAGAAATCAGAGCAGCCAACATAAGTATAAAAAAAAAAAAAACTTTAATTTCAATTAAGCTTACAAAAATATATTCACGAGTTTCAAACTATTTTCATTTAGAAATCTCCTTATCTTTTAAAATATGTTATCTAATCTACTCATAGTCACTAACGTGAATTGAAAAAGCGACTAAAATTGAGAAATAAAACAAAACGCACTATTAAACAATTAAATAATATTTTGAAATCGAAAATTATATATTTTTTTTCTTTAAATTAGCCCCATCACATGAATTAGTTTCTTTAGAAAAAAAAAACATTTAAAAAATTGACAAAACATCCAGTTTTTTCTTTGGTTCGAAAAAAAATTCGCGAATCTGACTTCGAATTTCAGAAAAAAAACGAACCCCAAACCATATGGTGCGGTCAACTTTCCACTCGAAAAACTCGAAATCGATCCAACCGGGCGTTCCGACTTCCGTCCGTCAAATTTGAGGTTATGTTATGTTGTTGCGTCCATGTTAAACGATGTTAACTCGGTATGATATCCACATTTCAAAAAATATTATACCATCGGATTTGAGTAAATTCCGTCAACACTTCAAAATTACAAAATTGCACTTTATTGAGGAAAAAAAAGAACATTCAAAACCGACAAACATCGAAGATAATATAAGAGAAGAAAATTTTCCTTTCCCTCTATTTTTCGACGCATTGGCTGGAGAAATTGGAAATGCAAATACAAAATTCCAAGCTTCATTTTCAACCAAGCAAAACGAGAAATCACACGTGATATTTTAATTTTTAACCTACATTAAATATTTCAATTTTTAATGAAAAACGACAAATTGTCAACTGAATATTGGAATTGTCAACCAAAAGATGGTTTTTCAACGATATAGTAGTTTCATTTTCAACGAAAAAGACCGGATGGATGGACTTTTAGATCAATTTTCAATTTTCAATAAACAAAAATCATTTTCCTCAAAAAAGATAGTTTGCAAATAAATATTTGAACTTGCAAAGGAAAAAAGTAATTTTTAATAAAAATATGGTTTTTCAACCTGAGAGTTTAATGTTCAACAAAAAATATTATTTTTCCAATTAGAAATATCAATTTCAAACAAAAAATGGATTTTGAACTCAATTTTATATGTTTCAATCAAAAAGACCAAATTCCATTAAGTATCTAAATTTGCTAACAAAAAAATGAATTTTCAACTAAAGGTTTGAACTTTTTATTTATAAACAAGACGGTTATTTGAAAAATACGAAAAATATTTAAATTGCTAAGTGCAAAAAGTGTACTTTTGGCAAAAATGTCAGTAGTTTGGTTTTTCACTTCAATGTTACTTTAAAAAAAAAAAAAAAAAAGAGATCATTTTTTAATAAAAAGGGAATTTTTTTAGACTAAACGGAAATTTTGAAGCTAACAAGAGTATGGAAATGCATTAATAAATAAAATAATGGAATAACAGAAGAAAAACATTCATTTTCGCAAAAGTTGATTGTAGCATTAATTTTTTTAAATTATCTCAACAAATAAGAGTGCACAGACGTAAATTACTATTTTCTCTACTGTTTCTCAAAGTTTCAGTAACAAATATTCATTATATTATTTACCATAAGAGCAAATTCAGTTTTACCAACTGTAAGTTTGCAGCAATAAAATTTTTTCTCAAAAACTAGGCCACTTACCTCGGTTTGTAAGAAATGGAGGTAAATGGCCTAGTTGACAAAAGAAATATTTATCTATTGTTGTGAGGGTAAAATCGGCGAAATTTAATTTGTTCATAGGGTAATTACCCCATGTCCTTAAGCTTAAGGAAAAAAGGGGTTTAGGTAAAATAAAAAAAAAAAAAAGGAGGGGGGGCTGTGATTATCCCTGAAGGTATAAAAAGCACTTTCGACACCACACTAAAAAAAAAAGATAAAAAAAAAAGTGCACAACAGAGCCAAATGGAAGTTTGACGTTATCTCAATAAACTCATGAAACCTTTATGAATAAATTTCGATGGTCGATAACCTAAACTAGGGAATAAGTATAAATTCCACCTTTGACTACACCTTCCACCAAACGACAAAACGCACGTTTTTCTAAAGTTCGAGGTTATGGCCCCGGATCCGGAGGAATCGACGAATAAGAATGCGCGGAGCGGCGTGATTGGTCGATTCCGTCAGGACCGAGAGGACAGGAACCCTCGCGAAGCCAAAATTTAAGTAAAATCACAATTGTTCGCAACACCAACAGCAAAACACAAATAACTCGAGGAATGTGCAGAATTTGACTGGGAAGTGGTTTGGCCAGGAGACGAACGACAGTGGTCAGCGAGTCGGCCAGCTTTCTCAATTAATTGAATTGTCTTCGTACCTCCGACGCCCGGCGAAGCGTTGAGGACTCCACTGCACCCTGCCGAGGACAACGCCATTATGCCAGGCGGACCTGGCCTTCGTGAGACTGGGATTTCCGGTCTTCCAGGAAGTCGTGACGCGACATGGAGCCGCTCAGCTGGAGCTACGAGGCACACTGGAGTGCATCTCGCGCTCGCGGCAAGATGCTAGGCACCGTGAAGAAGACGGAACCGACGACGGCGACGACGAAGACGACCACGACCGCGGAGACTCCGCTTTTGCCCCGGACTGTACCAGTGTGCAGTACATATAAGAATGTGTGTACCCTGTGGAGTGTGGCCCGTGCTGCCGCTGACGTGCACCAACACAATCGCTACCAGCCTACCACCACCACCAGCCAGGGCCGTCTATAGTCGCTAATCGCCAACGTCACCTGGGCCCAAAATCAAAATGGTCAAACCACAACAGGGCCGATTGTCTTACAGGGTGGGTAACAAGATTCAATTTTTCAATTTCCCTGGCATTTCCCTGACTTGTCTCTCACAGAAAAGAATAAAAAAATGTGATTCAAATTTCAATAATAATGCTATTGAAATGTTTAAAGAATTTCCCATAATATCGCTTTCAATCTTTTCAAAGGTCTGAAAACTCTACAAACTTTTTTAAATTATGTGATAATCTCTTTAAAATATTTTTTAAATCAACCATAAGGTACTTTAAAATACCTTCAAATCCTTTGAATTATTCTACAAACTTTCTTAAAGAACTCTTAAAATTTAATGAAATCCTTAAAATTCCACGAAATTTTTTAAATCTCTTTAAATCTTACAAGATAATTATTTTAAATCTAGAGAAACCCATTCAATCTCAAAGAATGCTTGGAAATTCTTTGAAATTTTGTAAAATCTGATAAATAAACTATAAAAGCTATATTGCAGCGAATTTAACGTAGGTGCCTTATACCGAAAACTAATCCGATATAAGATATTCCGAAATAATTGAAACTGGCATCATTCAAGATGAGTATTTATTCAATGAAGTTTATTCAAGTGTTGTGCTTTGTAAAGATATTATAGTAAGACCCTTTTTCGAATATACTGACCAGTTTACCAGTCCCCCAGTCACGCCTTTTTTGCGGAAGCAAATACTGAAAGAATCAGTGTATATAGAGTAGGAAATTGGGAAAAGTTATTGGCTATGATGTTTGAGTCGAAGCTGATTGGAGACACCCATTTGGATGGACTTTTAAAGAGTTTGATTGTCGATAGGCCTGGAGTAGTAAGAGTAGTAACTAGTAACCTCAATTAGGCGCAGGCAAAGAGATGAACATAAAATTGTATTATTCCGGTGACAGGTAGAGGTTCGGATGGTTTCTTATATGGTATCATAAAATACTTAGGAGAAAACGTGCTGAATGAGAGTGCTTTCAGGCTTAAAGCAGTTAAAATAGTTAAAGTTTACAATTCTCTTTTTCGGCAGTAATATAATTTATTTATTTACATCTATTTGCAGACAATAAATAGAATATTTTTTAGAATGAGCATCTGCAGAAATAATTCGATCGCTGAAATATAACATGCTAATGAATCTATACAGGTAATACGACAAAAATAATATAAAATATATAAAATAATATAATTAAGATTTAATTAACATTTTCCTGATTTTCCTGAATTCGCTGACATGTGGCCACCCTGACCTTAGATCCCTGGTGGGCCACATGACGCAAATGGAAGTCAGGGAAATTAATCTCTAGGAAATCAGGTAAGTGTCAGGAAAATGCGAGTATATAGTAGCTATTATTCAGGGAAAATAAGAACATGGTAACTATGTTATTTTTCTCGTACTACATATACATATAGGTTCTATAGTTTATTCAACAGATTTTAGAAGCATTCGAAGGATTATAAAGCATTTCCGTCCTTTAAAAGGATTTCATGAAATTTTAAGAGGTTTTGACACATTTTAAGGGTTTTTTTTTCCTCGTGGAATTTTTAAAGATTAAATAAAACTTAAAGAGATTTTTAAGGAATTTTGAAATATTTTCAAGTTTTTCGTGAAATTTAAAGGATTTGTGAAATTTTAAGACGTTTCTAGAAATTTCAAGAAACACCAAGAAGTTTGAAGAGATTTCTAAGATTGTCGCAAATTCTCAAGATTTGTACGAATTTTAAGTAACTGGAAGTGATTGGAAACTTGGAAAATATGTCGTGAAATTTTAAAGAGTTTTAAATATTTTAAAAAGATTTCGTTAAATTTTAGAGGATTTCAAAACATTTCATAATAATAATAATAATAATAATTTTGAATAATTTCAATAGAATTATTATTGAACATTTGCTCGCATTTTTAATCCTATCCTGTCAAGGAAGAGGGAAATTTGTCTGGACGTTAGGGAAAAGTCAATGGAATGCCAGGGAAATGAAAAAATTGAATTTTGTGACCTCTCTGTAAATCCCAAAATACCATCAGGGTGTCTAGTAAATTTTGCCCAGCACGAAATTCGTGGACAATTCCCGCATGCTTCCTCCTTACAAATATAAAGTCGCGGCTATTTATACGATATAATCATTATACCATACATATATAATTCATACTAGGTTGCGACATGCGTAATTTACTCCGTTGAAATATTACTATTGATTTAAAAACTATATTTTTTATACTGTTTAATAATTTGTTAAGAATTTCAGTTTTAAGTAAGAAAAAAGTAGCGCAGTTGAGTTGCAAACGAAGCGTAAAAATAAATTAATATCAGTCATCACAATAACTATTGTCATTGGTTTTAAAGAGATTTCAAGGATTTCAAGTTATTTTAAGTGATATTTAAAGTAATTTGAAGGAATTTTTAAGAATTCTAAAAAGTTTTAAGATTTTCAAGAGTTTTCTTCAAATTATTCTATATTTTAATGATTTTAAAGAATTTGAAGTGAAGAGATTTTTAATAATTTTAGAAAAATCTAAAGGATTTTACGAGATTGTAAATAATTATATGGTATATACACTGAGAAACATGGTTTAGTATTTTTTGTTAAAAATCACTCTAAATTTTACTATCCTAACTTTGCAAAAAGCATGTTTTAATAATATTTTCTAATTTCAATAGTAACTCCTAGCTGCTGTCAGAATTATGAATTTAATAGGGGAAATTAATAAATTTGTTGGAATAATAACTGCAGAAGATAACAGAATTTATAAAAAATTGTACTAAAATGATGCGCAGGGACCTTGCGCACCGAATTACTAAACTGGTTAGCAAAATGTGCTGTAGTCCGAATAGAAAAAAAAAAGAAACTCACATATGCTATATTGAACTCGAAACCGAATATTGATATTAACTTAAATTAAGAAAAAAAAGCGAAACTGGAAAGAATCGAACACGCGTCTTCAGGAAAATAGTCGGGCGATGTTCCATTTATCTATAGAACATTATGAGAGACGCGGGAATGACAACATCCATATGATCTAAATGATAGAAAGTTCATTGGTTATAATTAATGTAAACCTTAATTTATCAACATTGAGAAACTGACATGAAGCACAAAGCCGAAAAATACCGAAAACTGAAAACACCTTGTGACACAAAACATAGCGCACGAGCGCATTCT
>JAUESI010000002.1:6235185-6247294 GCA_032275145.1 Synergus laeviventris
TGCCGCCCCTCGTAATGTGCCGCATTGCGGCACTGCCCCACGTCGCCCCTAGATTTAAATCCAGACCTGTTCAAGAGCGATAGAAAAGGATTGAAATTATTTTATATGGTAAGGGTGGATACTGGCAAAATACTGGATATGAATAAAATGGTATGTATTGACAGAGATTTGACAACGATAAATAAGCTTTCTAATATATTGTATAAAGGATAGAAAAGGAGTAAGATAATTATATAAATGATAGATATATGGATAGGATTATTAAGGTATGGATATTGAAAAGGATAAGCTTCCTAGTAGATTGTAGGAAGGATATAAAAGGATAGAGGTGATTAAATTTAAGGATAGATATGGATAGAATAATCTAAATATGTAAATGGATATACTTGGCCATATACTTCAAGAGAGATAGAAAAATATTGAAATGATTATACAAAGGATAGATATGGATAGGAGAGTAGGTATTTAAAAAGATAGGCGCGGCAGATTGTCGTGGATAGGTGGAGGATAGGAAATAATTGGCAAAAATAAACGAAGGATACACTGCAAAAGATAGAAAAGCGGAGATTCAAAAAAGAAGAGGTTATTGTAGATTAAAAAAGAGATAGAATAAGTAGATTGGTATGGATTGGGAAGGGTACATTTGGATAAAATTCTTCTTTTCATTTCAATCCTGAAGATTGAAAAAGATTCAAATGGATAGACTTCTTATCTTTTTACTTCCAACAGAATAATCTGAGGCAGGAGTTTTTTCACACTTTATATCCTCTCCCTCAGAACAGCGTTCAAGCAGGGACGATAAATTTTATTCGTATAATCAAAAAGGAAATGCACCAGACTGACACAGCATGAGCTTAACATTGATCGGAATTGAGCGACGGCACAGAAACAGAATTCCCTCAAACGCAAAAAGGCAGCTTCGATCCTCGTCTGTATAATTTCTCAAAACTCCAATTAGATTGAAGTGTGAGGCCTAGATTCTTTGCCATTACAACGGTAGACATCAGAGCCCCGCTGATAATATAAAACTGGGTAAGGAAGCTTCTTTAAAATATAAGCTTCCTATCGGAGGCACAACAAACTTAGACAGATTGATAACAAAAGAGTGGGCTCTCCAGCCCACCTCTCAATAAACTCTAATGCCTTGGACAGGACCATAGCGCCGGGAGCAAGGTCTTCGAGCTTAAAGCATACAAAACTAGTTATTAACTGTCTCCGCGATGGCGAATCTATACGAATTGGAGTTCGACTTTAAACCGGGTGAATATAATTGAATTGGGCGTTATTAAAATTGATTCGCGCTGAAGCATTTACGCGAATTGGCTTCTCTAAAATTTTTAAGTGAATTCGGTCGAATAGCAGATTTTTTTATACGAATTGATATTCATGACGATTTAATTCATGATTGTCGCTAAGCAGGATTCATGCGGCTTCTAGCACGTGTGTTTGCCTCCATGAATCCTAATTAGTTTTTATTTACCGAGTAGATTTAAAAAAATTGTTCTCACCTATTTTTCTACTATTTTTCACGTATGGAAATTGAATTCCCATTTGTTATCATTTATAGTTTTGTAGCTACGGGCATAAACAATTTTCGTACGAGTGTCCGTTATTTCGTTCATCGAACTTTATCTTATAAAATTTACTTTAGTTACAGTAATTGAATCATGAGGTTTTTAATCTATGTTATCCAAAAATAAGACAAGGTGATTCTTAAAAAAGAAGAAAAAATTAAGAGAATTGTTTCGAGGTTATTTATTATTCCCTCGCGTTGAATTGGTACAAAGACTTTATAAAATGACTAAAAAATTCGTCGTAAAAATTGACACAGTACATTTGTCGCTCGTTACACGATACATGTTTTATAGTCCTTAATGGTAGAAAATAGACACATTTTTTGTTTCTTTGCCATAAGAATGGAAAAGGTGATGCCGCCACAGCTGATGTCAGTCGAGTAGCGGTTTGTATAATTGGTTACTTGATATATTTCTACCTAGAATAAATTAAGAAAATAAATACAAAATAGTTCGCTTCTTTACCTAAATTCAATATAATTTTAACATTTGTTTTGACCGGGATTCGATTTCGAGGGCGTTTCACTAACAAGAACAGTCTTGGAATCCCCAGTCGCGACTACTTGACTGTCTATTTTGTTTACTTCAGACAACTTCAGACTGACTCGAGTTACTCACAGTACTCGTTGATTTATAAGCCTAACCCTACAACTAAAAGCCTCCTTTTGTAAACTGAGTACAATACTGGACTTGAGGCAACTAAGAAACTTTCTTAGTCTAGTCACGACTACGGATTTCAGTTCTGCCTTAAACGCACAGATTTCTTAAATACTAACATAGTCTCCCCCTGCGGAATTGAACTAATTCAGTAGAAATATAAAAGTTGCAGTAAGTGCGGAACTTGTATTGCCTTTCTTTGCTGTGAAAAAAAAAAAAAAAAAAAAATAGGACTTTTTTCAAGCAAAGATCCAGCCTTTTAAGATTCTCATAACACAAGTTGTATTATTATCATGAAAAAATATTTCGTTCATCTTTCGAGAATATCTTTAACGGTACGATCACAGGGTATAAGTACGGGGTGACATTTTTGCTCAGGATGCGTCGCGCGAGTCTTTTCGCGACTTCGTTTCAAGAAGTCACAGTTAGGATCGTCGCAACCAATCCGAGTGTCGCACCGGTCATCAGAAGACTCCTCCAAACTGCTCCACTCACTTCTTCTGCAACTGGATACTCTATACACAGCTGCTCCTGTAAAAAAAATCGTTATCAGAAAGGGAATTGCAAAATTATTGAGAATGTTAAAGTATACTAGATTTCTCGCGCTTGCCTTTATTTCTTTACATGGTCATTTTCATAAAAGTAGTTATTAAAACTATCAAACTTCCTTGTTAGACTTATAAAAAGTCAAAGGTTAAAACACATAATAGGCGGGAAAGAATTATTTCTTTTTTCATCACGTATGCACGGAATATACCATATTTCGCAGCGGGTTTCCGTGCGCAATGTGCTACAATGCACACGGAAAACCGCTGTGAAGTATGTCATATTCTTCGCAAGATGAAAAAATAGTATGTGCAGCTCGCGTGGTATAGTTGCATATTGCGCAAGCAAACTCAGTGAATTCACCGAGTTCCACTGAGTTTTGTCTTCAATACAGTTAAAACCAAATAATCTCATGATTTCCTGGTGATCTCCAAGCTTAACTAATATTGGAAGATTCTTTTCATATTAAAAATCGTAGTCACCTTTCGACGACTCCTTAAAACAATTAAAGTGAAACAGTTAGAGGGAAAGAGTTGAATACTAACCCAACCACCATAGCCTTTGATGAAATGAGATATTTCTTCTCCGATGTACCTGGAGAGATATAAGGGCAATTTATTTTTCAGAGCGTACATCCTCCTGTCTCGAGCCCAAAGTGCGAGTCTTCCCATGAAAGCATAGAGGCAAACTATCCTGGCCCACGTGATGCCACCGTTAAGGAAGAGTTCGTCAGCGACTCCCATGAAAGCCTCATAGGCTGTATCTGGCACAACATTTAGACGGTTCACCATACTAGTGAAGAGAATGTTGTGCTTATTGAGCATTTGGTAGACATTGTGTCGCATACTTTGGGATACGGGATCCCTCGATATAAGGTAAATGTCCTCCTTTAACAGGTACCTTATCACATCAGTAGCCAAACATTCTGCGTTCAGCTCTATCGAGCCTTCGCACACGTTGTATCTGGTTGGAGATGTTAGTTGAGGGAAGAGATGCTGCAATCGAATCTGAAAGTAAGACAAAAATAATGTCAATTCAGAACAAATAAGGAGATATCGAGTTGAAATTTTTAAAAATCATTTTGCATCCATCTGCTTTAGTCTACCTATAGTATTTCGTAAGCAATTAGGCATCATAGCCATCATCATTTTCTAGCATTTCCTAAAAATATAATTAGGAAGTGTTAGACATTTTAGAAAAGTTTGTTTTAAAAAGTTTAAAATGGGAAATTAGACTATGTGTATGATACCTAATGCTTATTAAATACTATATATTGAAATTGGTATATCTCTACAAAGAAAAATCGAATCCGACAGATCTGACGAATTTTTGTTTTGTTTATTTTTTTGTTGCATTTATTAGATTAAAAATATCCAAACCAGTTACCAAAACCAATTTATCTATTTAGATAGACAATAAAAGTCAATTTAAGCAAAAGAACGTTTCTCAACCTGGAAGTAAATAGTGTGCCACTTTTGACATCAGCAGAAGTTCTAAACGATTCGGACCGATTTAATCACAATGCTACAATAGCATTTTGACAATAACTTTTGAAGTTAGGTTGTACTGTCACCAGAAACCTGAATTTATTTCGTCAAACTCAGAAGTATTTTCCTTCTTTTCGTATTTAAAGAATAATTTTTTTTAGATTGAATTTTGTCAAATTTTAATCAATTTTATTTTTAAATTGTATTAAAATCCTAGGTTTTTGCAAGCAATTCGTTCTTTTTGGCTCGAGTTTCAAGGAACACAACGAGAACCTTTGAAAGATAGTGACAAACAGAACTAAAGTTGCAACCCGACAAGTGTCAATACCTTAGACCCGAGTTAGAATATCTGGGACATGTGATCACAGAAGAAGGGGTCAAACCAAATCCACAGAAAAATTCAAGGGATGAGGAAGTTCAAAACTTTTCCACTAGAGCCAACCCACTGATAGAACTCACAAAAAACAATCACCCCTTTTTATGGACACAAGAATGTGAGCAAGCCTTCCAAGATCTCAAGAATTGTCTGTGCTCAGCGCCAGTGCTGAGATACCCAGATTATAAGAAGCAGTTTGTTTTAAAAACCAATGCTTTAAATGTTGCTATATTTCTAGGACTCTTAATGAACCCAAACGTAATTAAAACACAACGGAAAAGGAACTGCTCGCTGTAGTCAAAAGTCGAAGTCAAAGATTGAGGCAATATCTGTTGGGAAGATAATTTATAATACAGACAGACCATCAGTGTCTCAAGTGGCTCTTCAATGTTAAAGATCGAGCATCAATGGAATCTAAAAAAGGAAAGGAAAACAGCAGCAGACGCGTTATCGCATATGTATCTAATGCAGGAAGATGTTTCTCGAAAAGAACTAGGAAATAAAATTGAACGAGAAGATCTAGACACCGATGGATGAAAAAGATATAGCGGCAAAATATCGAAAATGGAAAACTAGCCATCTCCGAAATAAAGTCAAAATAAAGCCCATTGCGAGCGGGAAGAATTAATTAGAAGTGAACAAGTAAAATGTACTTTTCCTTTTGCGAATTCAACTCCCTGACTACGAAGGAGAAGAATGAATTACATTGCTCTACAAAAAGGTCAAACACTCATCAACAACAAGAAGATCCTTTGATAATAAATACTGAAAAGGTGCGACTGCATATGACATGCTCAACTTCCTTCTTCATATTAAATTTCAGGAACATGCTTTTTTCGTGTGTGGCTGGCTCAACAAGGAGTTAACAGATGAAGATAAAGACAATCTTTTTACGGAAGCTCATGGAAATAATGGGTTAGGCCATTTTGGAAAAAATAAAAGTATAAAATGCCTGAGAAAATATTTCTTGGAATAACATGGTAAATAAAGTGATTGACTTCATAAAGCAATGTGATGTCTGTCTGAGAGAGAAGTTCACACGAATTAGACCAAAGTTCGCAGCAGCTATTTCTCCTGTGCCAGTAGTACCTAACGATAAGATTGCCATGGATATTTTTGGACCACTACCTGTAAAATAATCCGGAAACAAATATATACTTTCAACCCAGGACGTTTTGACAAAACATCTCCTTTTGATACCACAACTTCTCTAAACCATCAGGAGTTATTGGATATGTGGAAGAGGCAGCATGAATCCTATCTTCATAAAGAAAAGCCATGCATAAAAAAGACACAAGAGAGATTACAGAAAATGCAAGATTCAAATATAGTAATTTTAAATCTATTTTCAATCCCGGTGACCTTGTACTCATTCATAATGAAACCAAGGCAAACAAGTTAGATTCCGAATGGTTAGAATCAGCAATGGTACTCCAACGTACCAGTCGAAGCAATTTTGAAATCTTTTTTCAAAATAGACATATTACCGTTCTTGGTAATCGTTTGAAATCGCTGAATGAGTAAATCCGCAGCTCTATTGCCTTCTTTCTATTTCCTTTGATAATAAAGCCAATGGTGGAGAATTATAGTCTTCCTCATATTTCAAATTCAACAGTAGTGTTATGTGCACGTCCAAAACAGAAGTCCAAAAAAATTGTGTAAAAAAATGCCAAACGAGGGTTTCGTAAAAGCCAATGGCGGAAATCTACCGGAAGTAGATATATTTATGACATCGGAGTATTTTAAGAGTAATTCTGACTTGGCAAATGCAGAAATACGAGAAGTAAAAGTGAACCGGTAAGCGCATTAATAAATTTATTATTTCTAATAATTACTGTACAATTATAGTTTGTCATAACTGATAAAACTTCTCAATACGTAAATTTTGTTTGATATATAAAAATGTAAGGTGGGGCAGCGCCGACCGATAAGGCAAAGGTGACTTAGCGTATAACATTGCTATTATTTACGAATTTTAATTCTAATTTGCTTTAAATAAATCTATTTTATTATAGAGATAGTATTACTGCGGAGGCGACTTTCATTGTGACGGCTGATGAAACCTGGTTGTACTACTACGATGTTCCTACCAAATCTTAAAGCAAAATTTGGGTTTTTGAAGACGAGGAGGTGCCAATGCAAGTTCGAAAGGTGAAATCTGTCGCTGTATTCTTCACTAAAGGTGGAATTATGTAAACTGTTTTGTTAGTTAAATCCAAAACAGTCACTTCAAAATTGTACACGCAAACCTGCTTCCCTCAATTCTTCGAAAAATTGGTTTCTCGTGCACCTTTGGAATCTTCGTTCCTCCACCATGCGACTTTGATTTGTTCCCCTACGTCAAACTGAGGATGAAAGGTTTTTCATCCGACAGGGAGATGATAGCCGCCTTTCAGGAAGAATGTGACTTAGTACCGAAACAGATATAGGAGAAGTGGTTTCGTCGTATGAAAAAGTGTATTAACTGTGACGGAAAGTACTTCGAAAGACTGAAAATTACCCACGTAAAACAGAAATTATAGGACAACCTATATATGTGTCAAAAAACGATTTTATCTAAAATTGTCATTTAATTAAAGACCTACAGGATCTGGAAAAACGAAAACTATTATTGAAATTATATAACGGTAATTAGGAGTTTTCGAGAATGGCCATGGGTTTAGCTAATTCACCTGCTGTTTTTTAAAGAACCATGACTAAAGTATATGAAGGGTACTAAGGCATTCATTTGCATGGATAACGTGTTGTTAGCTGTTAAAACTGTTGGTAGATGAATTTAAGGAATTGGAATTAGAATTGACATTTAGAAAAATGTCAATTTTACGACCAAACATCGATTAATATTATTTAGGTAGAGAGATTTCCATTGAAAGTGTTTGACCAGAAATGTGTAAGACTCTAGCAGTTATGGATACTCTCGATCCTAAAAATGTCAAACGTGCGAGAATATTTAGCGCTCGCGGAATTAAATAAATGGGTCATATTTGATATCATGGAGTAGACTGGTAAGTTGGGTTATACTGGATGAAATGTCTACAATTAAAGTCGGAATAAAAGTTGAGAGGCATACATCCCTTGGTCAGAGATGTACGTAAAAGGAACTTTGGCAAGTCTGTTGACCAGGGCCAAGTTTAGAGTTCTAAGGAGTTATTTCTGGTCAGGATCTTATAAATTGTGTTCCATGAGACCAAGGCCAGTCGAAGTGAAGGTGGTAGTGTTGGATTGAGTTGTCACACTCTCAGTTTTTAGGACACCTGTAGAGGCTGGTGACCAGATTTCTTAATATTCTGTCCTAAATCCAAGGTGCTATAAGGATAAACATTGGCATGCGATTTCTATTCTGATGGACCTAACCATCGTCTGTTGCATCGTAGTACCTATCTACCTGGTATATTTTTCATTTAAAATAAAAGAAACTCCATTTATTTGTTACAGCCTATTAACAAAACGTCGAGAATAAGATCGAGGACGAACATATGGTTAGAGACCGAGTCAAGTGAAAATTATTATGAAATGACACTGAAACTATCTTGAGCTATAAAGCAGGCAGTTTGAAGGAATGATATTAATATTAATAGGGGCGGATTCAGGATGAGACGCACGGCAGCTCTCCCCCACCCTAAAAAAGTTTTTGAATTATTATTAACCTCTCCCCTTAAGAGTGTAAAAGGATGGGTAATTATATAATGTGGTCCCTCCAAAACCTTTCTCTGGACCCATCCCTGCAATAAGGAAATAGATTAGTTCACAATAATTAGAACTCTATTTTATTGAAGACTAAGAAAATCACTGATTTAGAAAGTCACGTCGCGTCATTGAGCAGTGAGCACAATTAATTTTTGTCATCATAATAATTCGGAATAATATTATAATAATTAAAAGATTATTAATATTAATTCGTATATTATTTAATATTAGGAATCAATTAATTACTTAAGGCTTGCACCATGAGGAAGCAAAGTTGATACAACTACACAGCTAGTTTTAAGATGTAGGGAAAATTTGTGTTTCAAAATAAAAAATAAAAATACCAGATAGACCAGGAAGATAGATAAGTGAGTTTTAATTTTCATTAACTATGTAAAAGCTTTCGTAACCTTTAAAAGCAAGGAAAAATAAATGAACCCCAGCAGCAATTAATATTTAATTTTATCTGAGGTAAATAACACTTCTCCAAAATACGTTATTAACTTTCTTAGTTTTCAGTATACACATCTTGAGAATCCAACCTTGAAACAGTGTTACAGCCTATGCATGGCCCTTCGGAAGTACCTGCGCTATTTTGAATTTAGACAAAACCCCTTAGCTTCTCACTTTGCATTCATAATACGTCAATAGTTTTTGGTAATACTCTGGTATTACCAAATAAATAAATAAAAATAATACTATTTTCCAATGGTATACATTTTATTATAACAGTTTTTATTTTTTTCAACTTTGATTGCGCTTTATTGTGTGAAAAGTTAAAAAAAAAAATTGCATGAAAACAAAAATCCTACAGTGGATTTCTAAAAATTATACTTTTGTTCCTTTCTGTTAACACCTGCTCCCTGAGCAGATGTTGGATTGGTATATACCTACCAGAGCTCGTTCTTTTTACTTTCAGATTAGCCAAAGCGCCAACAGGAAAAAACACCCAGATCGAGTCCACATTTTAGTGTATAATTAGTGTATAATAAAGGAAAATTTTATAACTGAAAATATTTTTTTACGAACAGCCGCTTAAAATATAGTTGAGAAAATTAAATAACTTTACAATTGTTTGCATTAAATTCAGTTAAATTTCTTTTAATTTATGTAAAATTACAATACATAAAATGTATAGAAACAGCTTTTCAGTAAAATTGGGTAAAGTTAAAAAACGAAATACCTCTCCCCTTTTAAGCGTTTATCCATTTCTTAAAGTGTATTTTGGTTTTAAACATTTTTGTTTATTTTGTAAACAGAAAGAAATTTTAGAACACTTCAAAAATTATTTAAAAATTTTTTTTAAAGATTTTGGAGGTTTGAAAGTGTACTTGAAAAAATTCCAAAGGATTTCAACAAGATCTCAATAGATTTTTTAAAACTTTTAAAGATTTAAACAAATTTCACGAGTAAATATACATCATATTTCGTCCCCTCGATAAGTCAAAAAAATATTTGGTTTTTTACTTTTATAGTTTCAGAAATATAGTCTTTAGTTTATTTTTGAAGTGTATTTCAATTATATTGTATAATTTATGACTCTAAATCAAATATTCTCACAAAATTATTGCAACCAAGAATATTCTCAAGAATATTTCCGGAAATATTCTTCTATTTTTCTTCCTCAAGAATTTTAAAACTCAACCTAACAGAAGTCTTGTGTAGAATAATTTTGTGGGAATGTTTTACTTTGAGTCATAGTTTATACAATAAAATTGAAATACTCCATAAAAATGAACTAATGCACAATTTATGAAACTACAATAAGAGTGTATAGTAGTTGTGTGAAGTTGTATCAACTATGGTGCTCAATGTTCATTTAATGAGCACTTTGCTTCGTCACAGAAAAACCGTTAGTTATGATCATAGCTTTTCAACTTTTCAACAAAATATCTAGTAGGGGTCAGTCAATTCAAATCGACATAAGGAATCTTTATTTTCCTTACTATCAGCTATGAATTATGGTAATTTGAAAACTATAATAGATGTAAACAAAATTTTCAAAAATGACAATTAACCATAAGTTTTTTATTTGTAATAAGATGTATTAATTTTATAGGAAAATCGATTAGTCTCCACACAATGAAATTCTTTTTCCTCACATCTACTTTAAATTATGGTTATTTGAAAAATTAATACTTGACACAACTTTAAAATTCAAATTTAGAAAAATTATAAAGGTATATGAAAAATGTCAAATTGAATAATTTGATAAAACCTTGTGTAAAATCCAAGGTATTATTGAGTGGAATTAGTCTGCCAAATTTCATCAATTTATCTGTCACTCTTGAAGTGTGATCGTGATGTATACTATCTCATGGAGTTTTTTAAATGTTTAAATTACTTTAAATCTTTAGAATTTTGTCAAATTTAAACAAATTATTAAAAAAAATTTTCAATTTTCTTGTCAATAATTGAAAATCGTTTTTAAGTGTATTGATAACTTATGAAAAATAAAAAATGTTTTTAAATCTATTTAAAATCATTAAAATTTTTTTGCATTAATCCCTCAAATAAACCCTTAAAATTACAAACTTCTAGAATATCTCTATTTTTGTAAAATAAATAGGATTAATTGAAACGTTATTCAAAATTGGCGCACTAGTATTATACTCGAAAGTAGCAGCGCTACTCGTGTCCATAAGGACAACCAAGAAGAAAATTAATGTCGCGAAAATTGAAACGTCAACTGAGCAAAGATCTTTGAACTGAGTCATCAATTCCAACACTCGTGCACACTCCTCCTTTGTTACACTTTTTTTCCAACGTCCAGATTTGAATTTCAGTTCATTTGTCACACACAACTCAACTGACTCAACTCTCGATTGTCACTCACTTTTGCGCTTGATTCTTGATTCGAAGAGCAAAACACGTATAACTACACCGTAATTTAGAGATTTTTTATTTTCGTGTGGTTGTTTTTTTCTCGGTATTTACCTGACAAAGCTCGATGAAAGACATACCGCTGTTGGCAGCTCTAGCACCATACCGGCACAAACCTATGGCAATCGGGTTGACGATGGCTTGGTCGCTCGAAACATTCCTGTTACCGGGGGAATCGCATTCCAGAATGCCGCCCACTCTGGAATCTAATAGTTCCCCGCGATCCCCTCTCTCCGTTAAGCCTTGATCGGCGCCCCCCTCTCCTTGAATCTCATTGTTACTAACACTGGGCATCCTCAACTACAATCTACTTGGACCACTCGATCCCCGCAATAGTAACTAGACCTAGTGAAGTGAGTTGATTTTTGATAAATCGATAAGACGCGAGTTCTCACTGTATTCTGGGCATCGTGATCCTAGTCCTTTACCGGACAGGGACGTCTTGTTGCCAAGGACCACCTGCTTTCGTCGAAACGCGGACGCGAATACCACGATTCACGAAAAAGTTCGCCAGCTTGCCCACTAAACGATAACCCCGCAACAACTCGCTTACTTTCCCGCAGCCATTTCCGAAGCGACGACCCCCTCCTTCCAGACCGAGTATCGAGTCGAGACGACGAGACGTTCCCAGTTCCCACCATCCCCAACGACCCCAACAACGCCAGCCAGCTCAGGGTTGTTCCCATTCGTGCATAGTACCAGGGCCTATTTTATTTTCTTATCTGCTGAAATTTTCAATTTTTCGTTTCTAAACTTCAATTTTTTAAAAACTTCATTGAGAATTTTATTCCTGTATAATGGGAATTTGCAGCTGACTGAAAAAACTCAAAAAGGGCATATGTGATACCTTAGAAAAATTATTGATTTTATTGCGATGTTCAAATTACCCAACTTTACGG
>JAUESI010000002.1:6297686-6310578 GCA_032275145.1 Synergus laeviventris
TATAGTAGAGACCATTCCTGGAACGCTTTTGTAACGTTCCAAAGACGTTTCTAATATCGTTTGTCCGCTGGGGGGGGGGGGTAATGTATGCGTTAACAACATTAATATAGATTAAATTATAACAAAGCATACAATTTTTATAACATTTTAAAACTACAAAATATTTGCCATAATTATTTCATCTACAGGAAAAGTTCTTTGAATTAATTATAATTGATCACACGTGAGATTTCAAATCGAAAAATTAGATAGAAAAGGATAGTCTATGCCTTCTCAAATAATTTGAATATCTTTCTATCTCATCCCACATTCAATCTTTTTCTATTCTTAGTTTTAAACTTATTAGTTTCAAATTTTGAACATGCTCAATTATATTTTAAATACAATATTTTGTTTATACAGACTATTCTAATCTTGCCACTAACACATATAACACTGAAAATATTTCTAATATTTTAATATTTCTATTATAACTTATTCAAAAGAGCTCTGTCTCAACCTATCCATTGTTTATGCCACTCTATCTTTTTCAATCTCTATTATATCTATAACCTATATCTTCAATTTCCTCATTTATGTCTCATCTATCCATCTCTATCCTTTTCAATCTCTTCGTCAGTATAAGCACTTACCTATCTCTATCAGACCTAATTTTTCTCTATCTTATCCTATTATCCTATCCTTAAACGGATCTGTTTTTATCCGCTCTTCTCTACCTCACAGATATTAATTATAATCATAATTAAAATGCATAATGATTAAGCAGATGGAAATAGAAAAAGATTGAAATGATTGTACCAGGATAGACATGGATAGAAAGATAGGGTTGGTAGTATTTTTCTGAGTAAGACAAAAAAATATTAAAGTGATTCAACAAGAATATTCTTGTTGAATATGATATGGATAGAAAGATAAATGTTGAAATGGATAGACTTAGTAGTATGTATACTTCAAAAGAGATAGAAAAGGATTGAAATTATTATACAAGGATAAATGTGGATAGAATGGTAGAGATTGAAAAGGATAGATTGTAAAAAGGATAGAAAAGGATTGAGATAATTAGATTAAGGATAGACGTGGTTAGAAATGTAATGATATTTCCTATCTTTTTACTTCCAACAGGTCATTTCAGGAGAAAAGATAGGTAAGATAGATATGGATAAAATGGAATGGATTGAAAAGGATAGTCTTTCTATTTTATTGTAAAAATGATAGAAAAGGATAGAGATTATTAGATAAAGGATAGACATGGATAGGGAGGTATGGATTGCAAAGGATAGGCTTTCTAGTATAGATTGCAGAAAGGATAGAAAAGGATATCGATGATTATATTGAGGATAGATATGGATGGAAAGATAAATATTGAAATGGATAGACTTAGTCATATACTTCAGAGAGATAGAAAAAGTTTGAAATAATTACACAAAGATTTAAAAAAATAGGCTCGTTACTTGATTGCAAAAGGTATAGAAAAAGATTGATTTCGATAGGCGAAGAATAACGAAAGATGGGGGTGGATAAGTGGAGGATAAGAAATGATTGGCGGAGATAAACGGAGGATATAGAAAAAGATAGAAAGGCGGAAATTCAAAAGGAAAGAGATTATTGTAGATTCAAAAAGAGATAAAAGTAGATTGGTATGGATTGGTAAAGATAAATTTGAATAAAATCAATGAATAGACTTCCTATCTTTTTACTTCCAATAGGGTTGACAAGCAGAATTTTGAAATGAAGAAAAAGACTCTCGCCTCAATTATGACTATACTTTCACTAATTGTTTCACAACTCACGAGGTTATTTTACATAATAACCTTCAATAAATAGCCGAATTCTCGAAAACTCGCAGGACCACACATGTCAATAGTCAATAATAGGTGTTTTGCGCGGCGGCGGCCATATTCGATATATACGTTTTTCGGCTTGGAAAGAAAGAATTGGAACAATGGAAATTGAAAACTTCAATCAAAACGTTTAACCGTGATTTTCAAGTTTTTTCTCGGAAAGTCAATAAAATTTTCATTAAAATTCGAGTTGAAAGTTAAACATAGTTGGAAAATTAAACTGTAATTTCCAGTTTACAGTTGAAAATTCCATATGGAAATTTCGTTCACTATCCAACTTTATTTTTCAATTTGAATTTTCAACTATAAATTCCAGTTGTAAATTCCAATTTAGACTTTTAACTATAGAATTTTAACTTTTCCCTCGAGAAGTCAACAGAATTTCCATTGAAATTCGTCTAGTTGAATTTTTAAATTTTTAATAACTTAACTATAACTCAATTTTCATTTACAACTTTAAATTTCAGTTGGAAATTCCATGGAATTTGCAAAGAATATTTTTACATGGATCTAACCAAATATTATACGGATCAATTGATTATTTTGATGAGAGGTATTCTTAAAATTAATATTAATATTTTTATTAAAATAATATTAAATAAATATTAAATGTTATGCATTTCTAATTTAAATTTTTCGAGATCTTTCGAAAGGATTTGATATGAAGAGTTTGACCTGAAAAATTACAAGTTTTTATTCATAGGTACTACTTTAGAAGTTCTTGATGCACTTAATTTGTATTTGTATAAAAGAACAAATAAAGTACAAAGTACATGTTTAAATTAATTTCATCTCACAAAGTTAGTATTAAAAATGATAATATGAAGCAATGTGCGGGGGAGAATCAGAATTGGTATTGCGCAGGTTAGAAAAGGTGATCAATAAGGGTTGCACGAGGTTCCAAGATAATATACCGTTTAAAGAACGAACCTTCATAGACCGTGTGGCCTAACGGATAAGGCGTCGGACTTCGGATCCGAAGATTGCAGGTTCGAGTCCTGTCACGGTCGACCCTTTTTTTTACTTATAAAATATTCATAAATTAATAAACTAATATTTGGTATAATTTTTAGATGATTTTTAGAATGATTCTAGAGGATTTCAAGATACTTTAAATTTAAAATAGATATTTTAAATGGTTTTAAAAAGGTTGAAAAAATTTGAAGGATGACTTGAAATGTATTTAAATTTCTTGAATTCGATCGAAATTTATTGCAATTGTTTAAAATATTTCGAAATCACTTAAATTATCTTGAAATCCTTTAAATCATTCTAAAAAAAATGTAAAGTTGAAAACAGTTGCAAAATATCTTTAAAAATCTGCGGGACAAAATGATGAACTGCTTTTTGCAAAAAGGGAGTGCAAAAATGAGAAACTAATCATAAAAACGCGCGGATAAAAAATTAAAGTAAAAAGTGTAAAGGAACCTATAAATAAGGTTCGAATATAGTTGAATGTTGGTGGTTTTTGTCTTTTTTGCAGAGATTGTAAATTAGTTGCATTAAAAAATAATTAAGGAAACATTGTCCGCTTCATTTTGAAGGAATTAAATTAATTTAAAAAAATAATCGTTGAGCAGGATTAATTTAAATTAAAAATTAAAAATTAAATCATTGGATAGGTTGGAGGACTGAATAATAGAGAATAAAATTGTGAGAAGAAGTAACAATTAAAATGATTTAAATTGTCAAATATTTTCTTTTCTACAGTTAAATTAACAGAACACTAAACCATTAATATAACCACCAAAGGGAAAGTTTTTTCAAATAAGTTTGAATATTTTTTTTAATATTTAAAAGATATACTTTTTGGATTTTTTCGAGACTCAGCTCTGATTGGTTGCAGTGGTTTACAAGATGTGACTTTTCAAGATAGCAGAGTTTCTTTAATAGGGATTTCGATATTTCTTTTGAAGTTTTTTTGCTTTTTTTCTAAAAAACTGAAGTATTCAAATCACTTCTTTTTAAAATTTGCAAAATTTTATACAGTATTTAAATAATATATTGTTTAAAATTCATGCAATAACCCTATTACGCAGGTTGAACTCTATAGCTTATTACTATTTTATTAGAAACAAGAATAATGGGTGCTATCCTTTTTCTTATAATTTTAAAAGGTGGAAAGTTTAATTTTAAAAGATTGGAATAATTTTCAAAGGCTTCATGTTGTAAGATATAATTTTATTTGAAACAAGAAAAAATTAAACCTTTCAAGTACAGTTTTTCTATTGAAATTAAAGAAAAATACTCTTCTCTTTAATGAAGATATGAATCTTCACAAAGCGAGTTTAGCTCACACTTAATATCAGACTCATTGTGAATTGACCCTACTTGACTCTCAGCGATTGTTGAACTGTCCCAAATAGAGATTCAGTAAGCCCCAGATTCCATTTAAAAATACCATGGCAATCTTATCACACCAATTTGTTGAGGACGCTATAGTCACTCACAAATGTTATGTATATCAATAAATAATTACACTTATCTCCCTCTTATCTTTCGCCTAAAGTAAAACAATCTTAATTTTGAGTATTTAGTAGTTATAATCATATCTTGTAACTAAAACAACACTACAAATACTATAATTATGTAAGTACTTATTTTATCATAAGAATTTATATTATATTATCACCAAAAATTTCCTCTGTTAGAAATGATAGGAAGATATTAATTTCATTATATTTCAAAAGATTTAAACAAATTCAAAAGAATTTTAATTGCTTTCAATATATTTTTAACGACTTAAAAAGATTTTTAAGTATTTTAAGGAGCTTTATTTGATTTTAAATAATTGAAAATCGGAAAATATTTTGAATTTTTTTAAATTCTTTAAAACCTCTTTAAAATCACTTGAAATCTCTCGAAATCAGTTTAAATTTCTTAAGACCAATTAAAATCTCTAAAAATTCATTAGGAAATCTTGATATATTTGAAATCTTGTAAAATCTCTTGAAATTCCTTTAAATACCCTAAAATCAGTTGGAATTTCTTTCAAATTCTCTAAAATTTTTTGGAATTCTTTAAAATGTCTTGAAAGTTTTAAATGCTTGAACATCATTTGAGCTTTAAATAATTTTAAATCACATGAAATCCTCTTAAATTCCCTAGAATTAAATATCATTTAAAATACCTTACAATATTTTCATATAATTTTAAATAATTGAAAATCCAAAAACTTTTTTGAATTTTTTCGAAATTCTTCAAAAACTCTTTAAAATCACTTGGAATCTCTTCAAATTATCTTGAAATTCTTTGAAATGTCTTGAAATTTTTTAAATCTTGTGAAGGATCTTAAAAATTTTATTGAGTTCTTTTAAAATCCTTAAGATTTGTTTAATATCATTTATAATTTTTTGAATACTTAAAAATAATTTTCAGTTACTTGAAACTCACCCAAATTCTTTTAAAATTTTTTTTAAATTCTTAAAAATTTCTTAAAACCGCAAAAATATCTTGAACTCCTGAAGAAAATATTGATGTCTTATTTGAAATTATGTAAATTTTCTTGAAATCTCTTAAAATTCCCTTAAATTCCCTAAAATAACTTCAAATCTTTTGCAATTAAATCCTTTAAAACTCTTGAAACTCCCCTGAAGTCTTGAAATTTAAAATCAGCTGGCAGCTCTGATCTTGATATTCAAGTGTAGGTGGAGAATAGAAATCTAACCAATGGGTGAAGAGAGATTGTTTGTAGCTTCAGATTTCAGGATTGCGATAATCTATTTTCGATTCAATATTATACCTCTTTTCTATATTCGGATTTTAAATATTACAAATAATTAATCCAAGAATATTTTTTTAATCCAGTTTGTCCTTATACTTGGGTTATTCATCAGTAAAAGCGTGCCTTGTGGTGTTATTTCCCGTTTTATAGACCATATTCAAACTACTGTAAACTGGTCAGGGCCCCACCACATTTTTTTCATAGCTGCCGGAGTTGTGCATAATCACAAGATTCCCAGCGTGAAATTTCAATTTATCTGCCATCTGCGACAGTGCTTTGGCGTAGCCACAAAAATTTCAATATTTACAGTTTTTCTAATAATCTAATCCTTCTGTATACTGTTGTTGTTTATGTAACTATTCGGAAGAATTAATAGTAGAAGCAATTAGTAGATGAAATTAATTTAAGTAAAATAGTAAATGTCATATACAAAATAGAATTTGGGGTATTTTCATGTGATCCACTGCGATAAACTGGGATGAAAAACTAAAGATGATGATAAAAATAATTGCAAGAAATTCTTAAAATAAGATATAAGCTTTTCTTAAAATAGAAAGAAAATACCTATATACTGACAGACCTTGAAGATTGTATCTGTCCGATGAATACTGAAGAATAGTGGTTTGTCGTCAACCGTGTACGAGCACAATCATTGCATACTTACTTAAGTCCCCATTAGAACCTATTGTCTATTATCATCTATTAGGAGGATCTTGTTATCATCTACTTATTTACTAACACGGATCCATCACAATATAGGTCGAGGCGATAAAGTTTCGGTCAACGATTCGGGATGATTTTACCATACATATACTATATACATCACATGACATTAACCTCCTAATTCCTCGTTTACTCTCTCTTTACAAATCCAACAAATAACAAAACACCTGACTCATTAGGAAAGTTTTTCTATTCACATATTTGCATATATATATATATATATATATTATTTCAGTTGCGAAGCATATAGCGAGTTCTTATGTTCGTTTAAAATTGCTTATCTGTTCGTTTTCAATCGAGTGATTTGAATCGAGTGACTTGATTCGGATTGCGTCAAAACGTCTCAGACATCCCAGTTGGAAGTAAAAAAATAGGAAGTCTATCCGTTTGAATTTTTTCCAATATTCAAGATTGAGATGGAAATGAAAAATTTATCCAAATGTACCCCTCCCGCAATCTATACCAACCTCTTTTTTTAATCTACAATAACCTCTTTCCTTTTGAATTCCCGCTTTTCTATCTTTCTGTATCCTTCTTTTATCTTCACCAATCAATCAATCATTTCCTATATTCTCCACCTATTCACGCCAATCTTTCGTTATTCTTCGCCTATCGAAATCAATCTTTTTTTGCAATCAACTGTCGAGCCTATCCTTTTTTACCTACCTACTTTCCTGTCCATATCTATCCTTTGTATAATGTTTTCAATCTTTCTCTTTCTCTTTGAAGTATATGACCAACTCCATCCATTTCAATACTTACCTTTCCATCCACATCTATCCTTAATCTAATTATCTCTATCCTTTTTTATCCTTTCTACAATCTACTAGAAAGCCTATATGTATCCTTTTCAATTCATACCTATTCCTATCCATGTCTATTCATTATCTAATCATCTCTATCCTATTCCATTCCATTTTATCTACATATTTCCTCATATAATAATTTCAATCCTTCTCTACCTCTCTTGAACTATATTACCAGGTCTATCCAATTCAATTTCTGCCTTTATATCCATATCTATCTTTAATCTAATCCATGTCTAACCTTTAGCTAATGATGTCTGTTCTTTTCTGCCTTTACTGAAATACCCTTTTGGAAGTAAAAAGTTAGGAAACATCTATCAAGAAATGCATCCCAATTTATCCTTACCTATCCATTTGAATCTACTTTTATCTCTTTTTTAATCCACTGTAACCACTTTCCTTTTGAATCTCAGTCTTTCTACATATATTTCTGTATCCTTCATCTATCTTCGCTAATATCTCTCTCCCCTTTACTTATCCACTCTAAACTTTCCTTATCCTCCGCGTATGCACACGAATCTTCTTAAGTCTTTTTCAATTACAACTGTATCCATGTCTACGCTTAGTCTAATCATTCGAATCCTTGCCTGTCTCTTTTACAATATAATACCACGCTTATCCTTTTAAATCTCTATTATTTTATCCACATCTATCCTTGTATATGAATTTCAATCCTTTTCTATCTTTTCTATCCATTTCAATCTTTACCATTTCTATCCATGGGTATCCTTCTTGTATCAATACAATCCTGTTCTATCCCTTTGGAAGAGCATTACTGTGCGTCTATCCTTTTCAATCACTACATTTCCAACCACGTCTATCCTTAATCTAATTATCTTAATACATTTCTATCTTTTTTAAAATCTACTATAGGAAGCCTTTACTTTTTAATCTGTACCATTTTATCTACATTTATCCTGGTATAATTATTGGAACCCTTTTCTATTTCTCTTGAAGTATACATACTACTAAGTCTATCCATTTCAACCTTTATCTTTCTATCCATATCATATTCAACAAGAATATTCTTGTTGAATCACTTCAGTACTTTTTTGTCTTTCTTATAGAAATATACTACTCTCTGATACTATACCAACCCTATCTTTTTCAGTCCTTATTTTCTATCCATATCTATTATGATTATAAATAATATCTATGAGATAGGGAAGAGCGTATTAAAAGAGACTCGTTTAAGATAACAAAAATTAATGAATAAATGAATAGAACCTTATTAGCGCAAGGAAATAGAAAATTATAGTAACACGTATCAGACAAGGAATAGGATAAGATAGAGAAAAATTAGGTCTGATAGAGATAGGCAAGTGCTTATACTGACAAAGAGATTGAAAAGGATAGAGATGGATAGATGGGACATGAATGAGAAAATTGAAGATATACAATGAATAGGTTGGGATAGAGCTCTTTTGGATAAGTGATAATAGTGATATTGGTTTTTAAAACATATCACCTAAATTCTCGTGTCCCCAAAGGTCCTGATTTTTCAATGTTATATATGTGTTTGCGGTAAGATTAGAATAATCTGTATAAACAAAATATTTTATTTAAAATATTATAATGCATTTGAAAAATTTGAATAGAAAAAGATTGAACATGGGAGATAGAAAGATATTCAAATTTTTTCTTGGAAGAGATAGACAGAGATAGACAGAGATAGACAGAGATAGAGAAAGATAGGAAGAAATAGAGCCTAATAGAAAGTTTCTATCCTTTTCTATCTTTGTACTTCCAACAGGAATAGACTCCAGGTTAACTCGAATCCATTCGGAAACTTTTTTCAGGTTTATCAGAACGAACAATATAATTGAAGTATTTCCTTTCTTTTTTTTATTTTAGCTTGCGAGTGAGCGCAGAACCTAGCCCCGCCGTTGAGCAGCAGCAGAGCAGCGCAGAATCAGCAGGAAGATTTCGCCAAATTCACACCAGCAACAAGAACACGACCCTCGCTACGCGAGACAACCAAATAAGAGACATCCTTCTCTGAGTCTTTTCCCAAGCCAGATTCATCCAACCGCGCGGACATCGTAGGATGGTAGAAGGTGAACCTGATTCAAAGCACAATCATAGTAAGTTTGCCATTCAAGATAATAATGATAAAATGCTTCGCATTTGGACTCTTTCAATTTTCTATTTTTTTGCAAGTCACCTGTAAAACTTAACGTGTTTCCGTTATCCAAAATAAGAATAACGGTAAGACCGGGGCAATTCGGAACACTTTTTTTTATTATTTAACATAAAATATCCACAAAAATAGTGCTTTTTATAAAACTTTAGGGAAATGTAGCAGCTTTGTACTATGGTGACAAAATCTAGTCAATGTCATATTTGCTGAAATGATTACAAATGACTAAAAATAAAGTAAATTTCTCATTTTATACCAATTTTACAAAATTTTAAAGCCAAATATGGGACAAAACTCGCACATCCTCCAAATTAACTTTACTACGAACGATCGTTGGCTTATTGTGAGAAGTCCTGAAAAAGCAACAATTCATGAAATTTCATTTCATTTGATCTCTTTTGGATCATAAATTATCTTACTTTGTTACCATTCCACGTCATCTAAAATTGACGCAGCCAAACCTGGCTACACAGAAGCTCAATCCTAGACGATATGCACCAGTTTTATAAATATTAACTACATAACACACTCATATTGAAAATTACGACATTGTATACGTTAGGTATACGATGTCATAATTTGGGACAATGTCACAATGTCACACCATCACACGTGTGGTGGTGTGGTGGGGTCCGGAAAATCCCACGTTCTAGAGACACTGGAAGGAACAATGGCCGAAATTATTGAAGGCTTTTATGAAAAATCACCTCGTGAGTTAAGAATTAATTAGTAAAAGGGTTCAGAATTGAAAAATTGATGCCCCAAATACGCGGTCGATTACTTTAATCTCGAATGCGATGCCTGACACGTGTGTCTTTTTCTCCGTCTGGAAGTTTTGTTTGTCAAGAGCTTATAATTGTTTTAACCTGAATTCGTATAATTGTTTATAATAATTTGAACATTTGGTAAACTGAAATTTAAGAAATATATATAGTGTAAAAACAAATACTCGAGAGATCGTAAAAAAGTTAAGTTGGCCAATCATACAACCATTTTTATAAAATCTTTCTAGATTTTATTAATCATTATATATTATATTATTATATTAGATTATTATTTTATATTATTGTTAACGTCTTATGCAAATGATATATTATTAATGAATTAAATGAAATCGTAAACGATATCGTATATTATATCCCAAATTACGACCGTTTACGAGCAACTGCGAGTGCACAGCACTTTATAGAAACACGCTCCGAAATGAACAATGCTCCAAAAAGTTTGCTTTCACTGAGAGTAGTTTTTCCAAAGATTTGCCACACTCGCAATTGAAAAAGGCCAACCTAGACTCGGGCCAACTCTAACTACATTACCCTACACACTGTAAACTCAGTACTTTGCGAATTAAAAAGTTACAAATCTTATATCATCCATTTGAATCTTTTTCAATCTTCAGGATTGAAATATAAAGGATAATTTTATCCAAATGTATCCTTCCCAATCCATACCAATCTATTTATAGTTCTTCTTTAATCTACATTAACCTCTTTCCTTCTGAATCTCCGCTTTTCTATCTTTCTATATCCTTCGTTTATCTTCGCCAATCATTTCCTATCCTCCACCTATCCACGCGAATCTTTCCTTATTCTTCGCACATGAGAGATAGAAAGATATTCAAATTTTTTTTAGAAGAGATAGACAGAGATAGATAGAGATAGAAAAAGATAGCGTTTGATGGATGGAAAGTGTTAACTTTTTTTTCTTTCTCCAATTTCGCAGTCATGGAACTTATGCATTTTAATTATGATTATAAGTAATATATATATATATGAGATAGATTATGAAAAAGATACATTATTTCTGAAGTGGGCAGAACCACATATACTTCTTTGAAAATACTTCCGTACAAGTTAAAAAAACACTTATGTCACATTTTGGACGAAAATGAGATTTTTAGTATTTTTACATCAATCGATAATTCTAAAAAACAAATAGATTTGATTAAATAACAAGTTTTTTTCGACTGAAGTTTGTAATTCTGTTCATAAAATCGTAATTCACTAAAAAGTTGTATTGTAGTATATATAATAATATATATATATATATAATATGACAGTATACAGTCTCTAAAGCTTTTCTTAAATTAAGCTTTTGTAAATTATTTGAGTTTAGCGTCTATTTACACGTCAAGAAAACCGTGTCTTTTCCGTTCGGACACATAAAACGATTTGTACAAATAAGAAAGTCGCATTTGGCTCGCGGCTTTTTTCCCTTGTATTTTTCTTTATGAGCTAACGAATGTCAATTTTGTTAGGGCAAATAACGAAAAACGTATACGTTTTTTTACATTATGGGAAAAATATCCATCAATTTGTATGAATGATGCTGCATCATTGATACAAAATGAGTTCTGTAATACTTTTAGATAAAAAATCAATCTCGTGGATTTTATACGTTCGAAACTGAACAGACATACTATAAGTGTATTTTTAACTTGTACGGCAGAATTCTGGACTCCATTGAACGACCTTGATGATGTATTCATTAGTAAAACGTAACCCAGATATACTTCTTGCAAAGCAAGTAGGATTATATGATAGAGCTGGTGTGTTGGTTATTGTATTATCGTGCAACACCAAAAACGATTAATGCAATTCTGACTATTTCTTTAATCATGGAAATTGAAATAACCTGCGATAGATTATCTACTAATCAGTTATACTAAGAAAGAGTCATGTACGATTAACCGATTGTGACTGAAAAACTCTCATTTTTAAGTAAATTTAACATAAATTATTGCTTTATAATAATATATTGTATTTTTTTAACAGAGGGTGATGTAAAAGACGATCGCCTAAACGGCTGCGGTTCCAAGGACCTAGAACTCGCACGTAAGTGTTTGAAATTATAGTTTTCAGGGTACTAAATATTGATACCAAACGATTTTATCAAAAATCTAATATTTTTAACATTTTTTAAATTATTTTAACAGCTAATATACCTACAATTATTTTATTAATCAAGTTGAAGTTGGACTTTGTCTATCGTGTTTACACCACAGGGCCTAAAATGTTTTAAATTTTGGACTGCATAGTTCTCTAGCTGCTTCTAGTACCCCCCCCCCCTTACTCCAAAAAAGTTCTTTTTTTAATTCTTTTTCAATCCCTTAAAATCTGTTGATGTACTGCCCATGCAGAAATTTGGATAGGGTCCTAATGGGGTCCTGGCCAGCTTTTTCTAGTTCTAGTGTGGTTCTGATCTGGAAAACTGGAAAGGACCCCACAAGACACGTCACACTTGACTTGTAAATACCCCACTTAGGGAAAACTGGTTAATACCCCATCAAGATTAAAAAAATATTCTGGATTCATTAGTTGCAATATTTGATTACTTAACAAGATCCTTTTCTGACAAAAAATCCTATTATAAAAAAGTGGTAATAATTATATTTAAACAAGTGGGTTTAAGGAGTTTTTTTTTAATTTAAAAATAATTCACGGGAGTTTCAAGAGTTTAGAGTATGTTAATTAAAGTTTTTTTTAGGTATTTCAAAAGATTTTAAATGATATTTAAGAAACTTTAAGGATTTTCAACAAGATTTCAAAAGCGATTTTAAGGAATATTAAAGGGATTTCAAGAAATTTAAAGTGATTCTAGGGAATTTAAAAGGATTTTAAGAAATCTTACAAGATTTCAAAGATATCAAGATCTTAAT
>JAUESI010000002.1:6315768-6326514 GCA_032275145.1 Synergus laeviventris
GCGACGTCCTCAGGATGACAATGTTGTTTTTTTTGCCCACTCGGAAGTAAACATTTTTGATTTAATAAATATTGAGAAATAATATGCACAAAATCGAGGAGTGGAATTTTTTTTCTTCTGTATAATAAATACAAAAATCTAATTTTCTAATTCTTTTCAGGAATTGGGTCAAAGGGCAAAACCCTAGATCCCGAAAAAGGATCCTACGTAAAAGCAGACTTCGAGAAGGCTATCGAACTAACCGGTAAATATATTTCAATTATTATTATTATTATTATTATTATTATTGTTGTCCTTTATTAAGGGGGTCGTACCTTGTGACAGCTGTATTTTTTTCCTTTTTTTTGTCAATTATTTCCAATGAACCATAAAATTATACCATCTTAGCATTTTTACAATATATTTATTAACATTTATGAATTTTTTGAACTAAAAATGTAGATTGGAGTTGAACTGACCGGCTGTTTTTTTCATCTGAGATCAAGAGATAAAATAGCCTGTGACTATAGCCGGAACTAGGATTAAAATAAAAATTTTGAAAATTAAATTCTTGACATGGTTTTGAAAATTTATTTCCGAATTTGATAATTTCTTTCGACTTTTTCGTCTTGATAAAAAAAATCATCCTAGTTTGGATGAGAAATATACGTATACTGAACATTCCATATAAATTAAAGCAAAATCGATTCAGTAGTTCTTGAGAAATCCTGTCAGCTAATTTTAAAACTGCAGTTTTAGAAAAAACGTGTTTTAAAGTTTAAGCACACGTTACACAAAGAAAATCTTGACTCATCATTAATATATTATGTCTGGTCCATATAATACGCCTCTTAAAAATTTCGTAAAACTGCAATTTATCAAATAAAATATTTTTCATTTTTTTTACTTATCACACGGTACGACCTCTTTAATTGTTTAATTGCTATTAAGGGTATAATAAAATTTTAGTACATCTTGAAACGCTCTATCTATATTTTTCATTCTTAGTTTCAATTAAGTCACGCATGTTTTTCACCATTAAAATACTGACGTAACACATCTGTTAATTCAAATCATTATTCAGTTGTGTTTACATATTTTACATATTGATCGGTAATAATGTCACTTTTACGACTGTCAGGTCTTATACTCTAACACATGTCAATAATGTACTTGAACCTCGAGTGCTTTTGATTGCAAAATCCAAGTTATATTATCATGATGAGCTGATAACTATAAGTATATGTAAATATACAATTTTATAGTACCTATGCATATCTCACATAATTCGAATGGCAGAGCTATAATGTAAAAACCTTATTTCGTAATCTAAGATAATAGGAGAAAATCATAAATCGTCATCTAACATTTCCACCTTTTTTTTTACCTATTTGCTATTTTCAATGTGATCACCTATTTATTTCACCTATTTTGTGAACTAGTCACCTTTTCACTTTTTACATGTAAGAATTATTGGTTCTATAGGAAAAATCATTTTCGCAATTTTCATCAAATCTCCACGCTTTGGTATAACAAAAGAACTACTCAAAAAGACTAAAAATTTATCCTCATTATGAATTTATTCAATAAAAAGAAAATTATCAGTCTTATACCAGTTCCAAAGTTCAGAAAGAAAAAACGAAAAAATAAAAATTTTAAGTTAAACATCACAGGATATGAAAAACAGTCGAGAGAAGAAAAACGTTGCTTTTTGAAAGTCCTATACAAGACTGACATAACAACTTTTTGAATTCATGGGGTCACAAAACCGGTGAGGGGGAGGTCAAATTTTACACAATTTTAAAACTTTCTTTGATGATAATGTAATATTTTAAAGAATACAAAACTTCTTCATCTTCCTTACTTATTTTTGTCTATTTCAATTATAATCATAAGAGCCAAATGAGGTAAAACATATTTTTTCATAGTCTAAAACTTAATTTAGTTTTTTACTGCATTGACGGTTACTCATTTTCTTCTTGTAGAAAAATATCTCTTGTCTCTCTAAACAAAATTTCAAACCTATAAAATTATTTACTTATAAAATTACACTTACACGTAATTGAAAGTAAAAATAAACGCATAATATTAAATTTCACTACCGCATGCAATAACGTGACAACGTGAGACGCATGGATTTCATCGAAATATCGAAACCTGATTTTTTTTTCTAATGTAATATTTGTCAATATTAATATTAACAATTGCAACATTGAACAATTTTATTATAAATTAAATATGTACATTCGAAATAAAAAAATTTCAAACTGAAGTGTTAAAAACTAATTTTAATTTAGAAGAAAAAATTATGTATGTATATATTTGAGCTAAATCCAACAATGCCTAAAGTACTCCCTCATCGGTTTTAAAGCTTCTTCTTTTAAAGCTAAATATTTATGAATTTATCTTGAAATTCTTCATCCAAAGATCGATTCAAATACACAGATTAATGTATAAAAAATCATATCACTGCATAAAAAATACACCAGTTAGAATAATTTTTCCAAAAAATTCAATTTCACCCTTGAATCTGCAGTAAGAATTCAAAAAATAACACAGCCATACAAAAAAAAAATGTCCGGAGCTAAAAAAGTGATCTATATTGCACGGTATTGATCGATCATAGTTGAAATTTAAATTTTTGAAATTTTCTGCTCCCCAACAATTCTAATTTTTTGACTTTTATTTTATTTCACGTTTTTTGGATCAAATATTAAATTTAAAATATTCTAAAATCATTTTACATTTTGTCCTTAAAAAGCAAACTATGTCTTCTCACAAAAAATATTCAAAGGTAAGTTTAAAGCACCTCGAAAAAACAACAATCTTGATACCTTCATTTTTTTTGTATCTGGCGTAATTTGGCCTCAAAAATGCTTCAAGTTTTTTAATTTGTATCCAAAATGGCTGACTAAAGAACTGGACCTTTGAAACAAACTAAAAATCTACAAGAAAAATATTGATCGATTGTAAAAAAAAAAATTTTTTTTCGTAACTGAATTCAACCTAATCCCAAAATTCAAGGTCAAATAAAAAAAATTGATAAGCAGAAAATTCCACAAATGTGGATTTTAAATATTTTTTTTGTGTACTGTGTAATCCTTTTGATATTACACATTATTTTTACATTTTCATCCGAGAGGTATTAGATTTTGTACAATTGGACCCCTCCCACCGTTTTTGCAAATGTACACGTTTTGCGTTCCCCTGGATCCAAAAAACATGTTTTAAGAATTTTTATCTATCTCTGTCTATCTGCCTGTAAATTTTTAGTTTATATTAACACGTTAACTTTCAAAAGAATTGATAAAAATTTGAAAATGCAGAGAATTTTCAAAATTTTTTAGAAAACTTTTTTTTAATTTACATATTCTATATGCAATTATGTACGTACATTCGTAGTGTCTGGATGAGAATGTGTTCCTTAAGGTGGACAAAACGTTAGGTAAATAAATGTCTTTTTTCATTAAAAATAAAAAACAAATTCTGTAATTTGCACATGAAGAATATATAATACCGACCGCGAAGCGCAGGATCTACATGTTTCGGACCGTTTAGTAGGCACTCTCAATTAACTTGTTGACATGAAAGGGCGCGATGAGAATGTTTCCATATTTCAAAAGAATCAAATAATTTTGAGATCACCTTCTATTTGTGAATATTATGTGTTCCCTATTATTTATAGACCACTCTGCTAATTGTATAACGAATAAGAATAAAATAATTAACTATTTAATTTGTTTTCCTTTTCAGAGTATGGCAAGTTTCACTACTTCCTGCTCGCGGTATGCGGGTTCGTTAGCACAAGTGAGGAGATGGATGTAATTTCCATGTCCTTTATCTTGCCAAGTGCTCAATGTGACCTCAAGCTCGATACCCAGGCGAAGGGATGGCTCAACTCCATCATCTTCATAGGGATGATGGCTGGTGCTTATGCGTGGGGCTCAGTGGCAGACGCCCTAGGCCGACGCAAGGTGCTAATTGCCATATCCTTTATGAACGCCCTCTGCATCGTTGCTTCCAGCTTCAGCCAGTCCTATGAACTATTCATGTTCTTCCGTTTCCTCAACGGAGCTGCGTAAGTATCCTCATTGAAATTTTATTTAATTACTTATGTCTTATAAAAAGATTTCACCGCTTCATGACAGGGCCTAAAATGGTTTAAGTTTTGGACCTAAACGAATATAAATGGATTTCAAGTGATGTTAAAGATTCAAAAGCGTTTCCAGATTTTCATTTATTTTTAAATATTTGTAAATTAGTCCAAGAGATTTTTAAAGATATTAAAAAATTTCAAAGGACTTTAACAGAATATAAAAAATTAAAGAATATGTGTCTTTAGTCCTTGATATTTTCATGGTTTTATGCTCACTGGGTAAAGACGACTTATTTTATTTTATGTTAAGATTATAACTCAATATGAAAACTAAGATTTTTTTCCAAACACCTTTTTAATCGAAATTATTTTCATCATTTCAGTCTTGGTGGCAGCGGACCGGTAATCTGGTCGTACTTTGCAGAGTTCCAGCCGAAGGCTAAACGAGGTTCCATGCTCTCCTTTATGGCAGCGTTTTGGACCTTGGGAAACCTCTTTGTAGCTGGTAAAATTCCTTTAAAATAAGATGATAAACTTGCAAATGTGGATTTGATATTTTTAAATAAATGGACAACTTTTTAACTTGTTTTAAAAACACCTATCTGTATTTTTAGGACTGGCGTGGTTGATCATCCCAAACGACATTGGTATTACGGGCCCAACGTTCACGTACAACTCTTGGCGAATCTTCCTGCTGATCTGCGCTATTCCCTCCTTCATAGTGGCGGGGCTGCTCCTTCTGTTACCAGAATCCCCCAAATATCTACTCTCCCGCGGAAGATATGATGAAGCCCTCGATATCTTCCGTAGCATTTATGCCATCAATACTGGCAAAAGCCGCGAATCTTATACGGTAAGCAACAGAATCATCCTGATATTATATTACGAGTATAAGATTTTTGGATCTTCTCTCGCCACTTCTAATGCTACAGTAACAATAGACATTTTTTTTCACTCTTTAGACCATGTTTTTACTTTATTATGAAAAACAACTCTATGTAGTTTGTGAATAATATAACATATAAGAATTTATAATATTGATTCAAGTTTATTTATTCCGCGGACATGGTTAAGTTTTTTGCCCACTGGCAATTTGTTCCTTCATTCTTTTATTTCGAGACTTTTGTTAAATATGGCAATTATAATTTTATAGTTTTGTGTTTTGTAATTTGTTTATGGAAAAACAATTAGTAAATAAAGATTAATGTTTATTCAGCGACAATATAACTGCATCCCTTAGTTCCAAAACAGAAATGTTCGAACTCACAGGCTTGCACAAGTGGTAATTAATCTTTTATTGTTAATTTTGAACTTAATTCCAAATAAATATCTTTTCTAAAAATTTATAAATTATTCAAATTATGTTTATAAAAATAATGTTTAGTATTTGAATTTATTTGAGTATAATTGACAATTAGGACAAAGCGTAGGCATTAATCAAAATTATGCTGGAAAAATGTCCAATGTTCCAAAAACATTTTTAGGAGATTGTGAAGACGTTCTTTGTCAGTTGTGTCCACAGAGGTAAATGTTGAGCTAGAACGGTGAAAACGATGTTGTTGTTCTTGTTGTTGACTAGCGTGGAAATCAATTGCAATAGTAGACCAACAGTATAATATACTCGTAATAGTATGATATAGTTGACGCTAAATATTAATAACAAGAATTTAATTTTAGGTGCGAGAATTAATCCTGGACGACCTACAAAAGCCACACCACATGAAAGTAGGCGCCGAGGAAAAGAACAAGTACAAGATCATGTTAAGTGATATCATGGACAATAGCAAACAGCTTTTTGTGTCACCTATTCTTCGTTTCACAATCATTTCCATCATCATTAACTTCACCTTTCACATTGGTTACTACGGGTTGATGATGTGGTTCCCTGAACTATTCAACCGCTTTGACGAGTTCAACCGTGATCATCCTGATGAAGTTGCCACCATCTGCCAAGTCACAGATTATGTTGTAAACCACGGCTCACACAGTGATAGTACCATCTGCTCTGATAAAATTGGTGCTTCCGTTTTTATGGAGTCTCTCATTACAGTAGCATCCGCCATTCCTGCAAATATTGTCGCCGTCCTGGGAATGGACCGACTTGGCCGAAAATTTTTCCTCGGTAAGTAATTTTTTATAATTTTAAAGAAAGGCATCATAGTAGCTATTTTCATTAAAAAAAGATAAAAATGTAATTTAAACAATTTTTTAAATAAGTGAGAAATATTCTTGCTGACTAAAGATTGAAGCAAATGAGGAGAAGTGCAAATAAATTGAAAAAAATTTATAAGAAGTCAAAAGAATCCAAAAGAATTCTAATGAAATCAAAATAACTTTAAACAAATCAAGGCGAATTTAATCAAATTCAAGGTGAATTCAGAATAATTCAACAAGTCTATATCAAACGAACTTTAAACGACTTAAAAATATTTCTTTTGCAATTCAGATTTCAAGATATTTTAGGGTATATCAAGAGATTTATAATAATTCAAAGAAATTTCAGTAAATTCATATTATTTTGTAGAATTTAAAGATATTTTATAAGATTTCTAGACATTTTTTATCAACCCAGCGGGCACAACATTTAAAGACGATTTTAGAACGGCAAAAAAACGTCCTACGTTTTTTTAATCCGGAAATGACCCGGAATCATACTTTTAATTCCAAGGTCAATAATTTGTCATATGATTCAAATTTATCGATAACAACTGGGCAAAATAATTAAGATGTCCTATTAGAGACGTCTTTTGAAACATGTATTTTGGACACCCTAAGGATATGCCCTTAAGACGTCTAATGTAATTACACAAAATGTTCTGAGAGACATCTTTAGAACATTATACGTTTTTGAGACATTGATTGGATTACCTGAAAACGTCCCAAGGAAGTCTTTGAGATGTTCATGGTTTTGTGCCCACCGGATATCGGTAATTTTCACCTTGGTAGTAATGAATTATATTTTTCTGTTTCAGTATTCAGTACCATGTCGTCGGGTTTGTGTTCAATTGGACTCTATTTTGTGTACAACAAGTATCAGAATTTGATTGTCTCCGCGGTTTTCAGCGGTGTAATTAGTTGTGGAAATGCAGCTCTAGATTGCTTGATCACTGAGGTATTTCCAACAAATCTCCGAGCTACGGGTATTGCTATCTCAATGGTAGCTGCTCGTCTTGGGGGTATTATTGGAAACATCGTTATAGCTCAGCTACTGGACATGTACTGTCCTGCTCCCACGTTCATCGTTGCAGCTCTTCTCATTGGTAAGTTTTTTTTTCTTTGTCGAAAAAGAGATTATTTAAAATTTTTTTCTTTAAGTCCTAAGTATCGAAAGCTTAGCTTTTCTATTCATGGAACAGTACTTTTTTCAATTTTAAAGCAAGTACCTACAATTTAATCTCATTTCACATCACTTAAAGGAATTTTATGGGATTTCTAAGTGTTTGATTAAATTTCAAGGGATTTTAAGTAATTTTAAAGAATCCTAATTTATTGAATGAAATTTAAAGATGCTTCCCAATATTTAATGGTGTTTTAAGTTATTAAACAATATTTTATAGGATACTAAGTAATTTTAAGAACGTTTAAGGATTTCATAAACTTTAGCTTTTAAAATAGAATTCTGTTTCTGTATGTTGTAGTTGAAATTTGTTTATACACTCTGAACCCATTAAGAGACTACCCTAGCTTTTATAGATTAAAGTTTTAGCGTCTTTAGAAAGATAACATATTATAAATATCTTTCTTGAATAATGCAAAACCACAACTAATTTAAAAAATATTTTTTCAGGTGGAGGTCTGCTCTGCTTATTTTTACCAAACACAACGCGGGAACCACTTTCTTGACACCGGCAAAAACAATTAGCTCAAAGAGCCGTGTACAATAGTCATAAAGCATTTGTATCAATTACGTATAATAAGCATCTCTTCGGTGTTAAACACAGGGTTAAAATCATCCATCCGAAAAAATCAATTTTCTCTCAAATATCGAGAAACTTGCCCTTACTTCTTAATGAACTTCATCTTTTAAGAATCAATCTGAACCAGCCGACTGTTAACGACTCTTAGATTCGGTATTACAATTTAAATCTTTTAACGATTAGAAGTCATATTGTTTTTTAGCCATCATTACTAGTCAAACAGAAGTCTTCAATTCTCAGATGACGCGAAGAGTGCTTCGAATTGAACTCTACTGATTGACTCACTACTAGAAATTTATAACTGTAACAATTTCCAGCAATTTCAAAAGCACCTTCTTTAATGCCGTATCTATTTTTTGTCTGTATTTCTGCAAATTCCAAACTATGGAGAGTCTCAAAGCTGAATTACAGAGTTTTAAGCACGCGACCACATTGTTATTTTTTAATAGATATAAGCGTAAAAGTGTAGATTTAGAAAGTTATATCTAAAGTCGGCGAAAGATTAGCGCGAATGTATGGTACAGAATGAAAATTGGATTTGCTTTTTCGCAGATACGATTTTATACATTACAATTAATTTCGTTATCGATTCTTTTGAAATTCGAAAAGAATTTCGAAAAAGGAGTTTGGTCAGATTGTAAAGGTTCTTTATAGAGCTAGTGAGAAATAGTGATGGATTTTGAAAAAAACAAACCAAACAACATTCCATCCGCTCGATTTTGTAAATGTACACTGCATGTTCTTTTTTTTAAATTTCATCTTTGTCTCTTTTGCACCTACTCTTATTGTTCACTTTGTAAATACAATTTGCTACAATAAAATTACTATAAATTACTACTGTTCTCAATTCAAATAGTTTTTTATGAGTAAAAACACCAAATTGTAATTCATACGTTTAAGGAACTTTGTTGTTATTTCAATTGTAGATTTACTTTCAGATCATCGTGACTAGTTCTTATGTAACAATAACAAATTTTTATCATTAAAATCTTGTAATTACAGTCAGAGTAATTAATAAGTAATCTTGTAATTACGAGAATTTATATCGCATATTTGTACTCGCCCTTAGAATAGTCATCGAAAATAAAAGACGTAAGACCATTTAGTCCGTAATCGGAACTAAAGTATTTTTATTTCTTTTGACATTTACCCGGATTGCATATATGGTTTTTTACATATAAAGTGTAGGATATAGTGGGTTTTAAAAATATTTTTTTGTATAAAAACGTACTATATTGTAACAAAATATTACAGGGATTACATGAGATTAAAAAACATTAAATGGGATCACTGGGATTTTTCGAGATTACTTATAGATTACATAGGATTTCAAAAGATGCCCACGAATTGCAGAAGATTATTAAATTACATTCGATCCCAGTGGGCAAAAAATGTAAAGATGTCTTAGAGACGTATTTAGAATGTCCCTAAAACATCTCTCCGAGCATGTCATTTGGACATCAGACGTCTTAAAGACGTTGATGTAACTGACATTACACGTTCTAGGCGAAGGTTTCAAGGATGTTCGTGGAAAGTTTCAATGTTTTGTGTTCACTGGTATAATGTGATATGATTTTACATGATGCTTAAACAAAAATCGCTGATTTTTGTATTTTAGTACTTTCAAAAATAATATCATCTCCTTGCAGATGGAAGAATGTTTTCTTCTGAAAAGCTTAGTAGTACTAGAAGCTGATGGTTACAGGAAGCTGATAGCTTTCAAAAAGAATATTATCTCCTTATAGAAGGAGAAATGTCTTCTTCTGCAAACCTTAGTTATACCAGAAGCTGAGACACCACAAGAGAAACTCCCGGTCTGTAAGCAACGTTTCAGATTAGACTTCTTGATGTTAAAAAGAGTGAGGTTTTGAAACTTAAATTCGTGGAAATTTACTTGTTTTAAAAGATCGCTGATTCCATCAGTTTGTTTAATGGGTTGCAGGTTAAAGAGCCCTTCTTGAAAACCCAGATGTTGATACTATTCATTCGTGTGAGCCAGTGACTTTTTTCCAAAACCGCACTATCAAATTCTTCCTTGATAACTCTTTAACTGATAGTTACTGGTACTGTTGTATATGGACTAGACTACACTAGACTAGGCTAGATAAAGTCGAAGACTGACTAGACTTGAACGGAGGCTACTGACTGACTACTGGTCGAAGAAGACTTTAATGACTAGCCGCAACTGGACGAAGACTACTTGTCTGCCAGGCTTCTGTGTCCTTGTTTATATCCCTTATTATTTCTAACCCAGATTTTGATATCATGAGCTCCTCTCAATTTCATGTGTATGTTCAACGCATTCAGTGGTTCCATCCCCGAGAACGCTCAATTTATTATTTGCAAAAGGATTTTCATCTTTTCTTGAATTTGAATTGTTTCTTATACAATAATTTGATGTAGAATGTGAATTTTTATTTGAGATAGATTTAAGTGAGGCACTGAGAATGATTTAAAGCTAGAGTTTGATTTTGAGCTGGGTTTAAGTGAAGTTGTTTGCTTGAGTCATTTTTCTTTTTTGGCACAACAGTGCGCATAAAGCACTAGGGCGAACTCACCTAATAAACCGTCCAATCGCCATTGTTCTGGATAATGGCTTGGGATCTTCTAGGCATGCTCTCGACTAGTTTTTCGGCATACTCCGTACGTAGAGAGCGCCATACCTCCTTAATTCGTCGAGAGAGCTGCTTCAGGGTAAATATACGCCTTCCTGTAAGTTTCCTCTTCACGACACACCACACATTTTCTATTGGA
>JAUESI010000002.1:6476259-6498400 GCA_032275145.1 Synergus laeviventris
TTTAGGAACGAATTTTCATCCAACTCACATGATTTTTCATATCAATGGAGTGTCTTTCTCATTTTTTGAAAACTTGAATTTGACGATATTTGGGTTCCATTTCAAATTTATGAATTTATTATTGGCCAGGTTTGAATTTAGAGATCATAAGACAGTTAGAAACGAATTTTTATCCAAATTGCATCATTTTTCATGATAAAATAGCGACCTTTTCTTTTTTTTGAAAATTTTGATTCCCACGAAATTTGGGTTCCATTGGGAACTAAAATTTTTGTGAGGTTATATTTGAATTCTTTGATATTAGTATGCTTTGGAAACGAATTTTCATCCAAATCGCATAATTTTTCATAGCAATAGAGTTTCTTTTTCATTTTTTGAAAATTTTGACTTTGACTACATTTGGGTTCTGTTTTGAAGTTTTAAATTTCTCATAACGTAATTTGGTTTTAGAGACCATAACACCTTTAGGAACGAATTTTTTATCCAACTCACATGATTTTTCATATCAATAGAGTGATTTTCTCATTTTTTAAAAATGTTGACTTTGACTACATTTGGGTTCTTTTATGAAGTTTTAAATTTCTAATAACGTAATTTGATTTTAGAGACCATAAAACCTTTAGGAACGAATTTTCATCCAACTCACATGATTTTTCATATGAATGGAGTGTTTTTCTCATTTTTTGAAAACTTTACTTTGACGATATTTGGGTTCCATTTTGAAGTTATGAATTTATTATTGGCAGGTTTGAATTTAGAGATTATAAGACAGTTAGAAACGAATTTTTATCCAAATTGCATAATTTTTCATGATGATATAGCGAATATTTCGTTTTCTAAAAATTTTGATTCCCACGAAATTTGGGTTCCATGTTGAATTTAAAATTTCTTGATATTTTATTTGAATTCCGTGGTATCAGAATACTTTTGGAAATACTTTTACCGAAATCGCATAATTTTCCATGTTTATATAGCGACTTTTTTGTTTCTTTGAAAATTTTGATATTCACGAAATTTGAGTTCCACGGGGAACCAAAAAATGTTGTGTTTGTATTTGTACTCAGTGATATAAGAATACTTTGGAAGCGAATTTTTATTTAAATCCCATAATTTTTCATAAAAATATATCGACTTTTTGGTTATTTGAAAATTTCGACTTTAAACAAATTTGGATTCCTTTTTGAATATTAAGTGAAATTCTTTCCTTCAAATTCCATGAAATCTGTAAAAATTCCTCAAAATTCCTTGAAATCTTTGAAATCTTTGAAATCCTCGAAATTTCAAAACCGCTTTCGTGTTCCAACTCTAAATCAAAATAAGTTTAAAAAGAGGGAAGAAAAGATTCTTGCAGGGGGAGAAAAGAAAGGGAACAAGAGATTTATGGGAAGGTTTGTGGTTAGAAGGAGGTATTCTACGGTGTGAAGAGGTGGGATATGATTCAGGCCAATAAAAAGTTGCAAGAATAGGCGAGACAAAGGAGTCGATAATTTATGCATCCTGATTGTAGAGAGGGGCTGAAAAAGAGGAAATAGGAATGAAGAGTAGTGGAGAGTTTTAATTAATGCGAGAACATGACCATCGACATACAGTAGACGCGAAAGGAAAAGGGATAGGAGACCAAATGACGTGGAAGAGAAAAAGTGGATTCCAAATGGGGGGTGGGGAGGATCAAAATAGGAAGCGGAGATAAGAATGCGGATTGGTAGGAAAGCAAAAGGACGAAGAACATGAAATTCAAAAAGCATTAAAAAACGAAATTTAAAAAGTATGTTTAAAATTATATAAAAAAGTATTAAACAAACAAAAAATTTGAAGTAAAAAGATAGGAAGTCTATCCATTTTAATCTTTTTCAATCTTCAGAATTGAAATGGAAAGGATAAATGTATCCAAATGTATCGTTCTCAATTCATACCAATCCAATTCTATCCCTTTTTTAATCTACAATAACCTCCTTCCTTTTGAAGTTTATCTTTGCCAACCATTTCCTATCCTCCACTTATCCACACCAATCTTTCCTTATTCTTCGCCTATCCAAATCAATTAAGAACTAAAATGACGACATAACTCAGAAAATGCAGATGCAGAAATTAGGATCATGATTGTTTAATTGACTAATTCTCTGATTGTATAATTTCCCTCATTACTGCAGACTCGGAAACTATCTTAATCCGGAGGATCAATCTACCACTTCCTGGAGGAAATTTGCATATCCCCCGATTGAGCTTTTTTAAAGACCGGAAGCTCACTTGTTGAAAGACAGACAATCATCCTCAGCATCTGCGATGCGGGAAATATTGCAGCAAGTGGCGTTAAACAATTCAATGGGGGTCATTGTTAGATATTTCAGCCACACTAGCAAGAGATAGGAAGAGATGGCAAGATCCACGCGAGACGAAACGAAAGAGGTGAAAGTCGGTCATTAATTCGTACTGCAGCAGATTTCATAGTGCGACCCATGCACGGACACATTGGATGACCATTTTTACATTCAGGTCCTCTCTTTCTCATGATGTCCTGTCTTTTTTCACAAAATCCTCACGCGAACTACTCTTTTTCTTTTTGGGTTTGTTATACAACCTGATTGATGAACTGGAGAAGACTCGCTTTCCAAATTGCGTTGATTCGATTTTCGATGATAAATGTAAGGAGCGAAACCAGAGGTCCCGAAAATATAAGAACAAAAAATGGATTGCTAAGATAGGAGACAAAGGTTTTTTGATCTCTGAAATCGAATTCAACCATGAGAGATTTTTAATTTCAAAATAGTTTCCAAATATCGTCTAAATAAAAATTTTAAAAAAAGTATAAAAACTCTATATTTTCATAAAAAATCAAGCGATTTGGATAAAAGTTCGTTTCCAAAGTATTCTTATACCACTAAACTGAAACACAATCTAAAATATTTTTAAATTCCAAATGGAACCCAAATTTCGTTATAGTTAAAATTTTCAAAAAATGATAAAGTCGCTATATTCTCATGAAACATTATGGGATTTAGATCCAGGTTCGACTCCAAAGTATACTTACATCATTAAATTCAAATATTACCTCAAAAATGTTTTAATTCCAAATAGCACCCAAATTTCGTGGATATCAAAATTTTCGAAAAATGAAAAATCAATATATTATTTTGAGAAATCACGCGCTTCTGGTCAAAATTCATTTCTAAAGATTTAATAATCTCCTAAATCGAATTCACTTATCAAAAATTCTGAAATTCAAAATGGAACCCAAATTTCGACATAGTTAAAATTTTCAAAAAATGATAAAGTCGCTATATTCTCATGAAACATTATGGGATTTAGATCCAGGTTCGACTCCAAAGTATACTTACATCATTAAATTCAAATATTACCTCAAAAATGTTTTAATTCCAAATAGCATCCAAATTTCGTGGATATCAAAATTTTCGAAAAATGAAAAAATCAATATATTATTTTGAGAAATCACGCGATTTGGGTGAAACTCCATTTTTAAAGGTTTAATAATCTCCTAAATCGAATTCAGTTATAAAAAGTTCCAAAATTCAAAATGGAACCCAAATTTCAACATAGTTAAAATTTTCAAGAATTGCAAAAGTCGCTATATTTTCATGAAAAGTTATGACACTTAGATCCAAGTTCGTCTTCAGAGTATTTTTACATCATTGAATTCAAATACTACATAAAAAATTGTTTAATTCCAAATGGCACCCAAATATCGTGGATATCGAAATTTTCGAAAAATGTAAAATCAATATATTATTTTTAGAAATCACGCGATTCTGGTCGAAATTCATTTATAAAGATTTAATAATCTCCTAAATCGAATTCAATTATCAAAAATTCTGAAATTCAAAATGGAACCCAAATTTCGACATAGTTAAAAATTTCAAAAAATGATAAAGTCGCTATATTCTCATAAAACATTATGGGATTTAGATCTAGGTTCGACTCCAAAGTATACTTACATCATTAAATTCAAATATTACCTCAAAAATGTTTTAATTCCAAATAGCACCCAAATTTTGTGGATATCAAAATTTTCGAAAAATGAAAAAATCAATATATTATTTTGAGAAATCACGCGATTTGGGTGAAACTCCGTTTTTAAAGGTTTAATAATCTCCGAAATCGAATTCAGTTATAAAAAGTTCCAAAATTCAAAATGGAACCCAAATTTCGACATAGTTAAAATTTTCAAAAAATGATAAAGTCGCTATACTTTCATGAAACATAATGGGATTTAGATCCAAATTCGTCTCCAAAGTATTTTTAAATCATTGGATTTATATATGACCACAAAAATGTTTAAATGCCAAATGGCACCCAAATTTCGTGGAAATCAAAATTTCCAAAAAATAAAAAACTCACTATATTGGCGTGAAAAATTATGGGACATGGGCGAAACTTCGTTTCTAAAGGTCTTATAGTTTCTGAAATCGAATTCAGCCATGAAAAATTCAAAAATTGAAAATGGAACCCATATATCGTCATAGTTAAAATTGTCAAAAAATGTAAAAGTCACTCTATTGCCATAAAAAATTATGCGATTTGGATGAAAGTTTGTTTCCAAAGTATTCTTATATCACAGAATTCGAATACATCCTCAAAAATCTTTATATTCCAAATGAAACCCAAATTTCGTCATAGTTAAAATTTTCAAAAATAGGAAAAGGTCGCTGGTTTTAAAACTAATGTCAGTAATAAAAACTAATTATACATAATACAAATGCTGGATGCAATACGAGTGGGTAGGCTCTGAATGAGATTTCTTTGTGGTTCACTGGTTCCTCTAGATTCGTTGAAACAAAGGTAAGGCATGACTTTTGTCTCTAATCTAGGAGATGACGAGCGAAAGCGAATTCCAAACACAGCTACAAGAGTATTTGCGACCTTGCAGAAGACTCTCTCGCGATTTAAGAGTGTGCCTGACCACTGATAATTACTCGGGCTTTCGAACCTTTCCGAGCAGGTACGGACAATTAGTAACATATTTTTGCTCTCCGCCGGTCCTATCGCCATTTTTCCTTTCTGAGAATTGCTTACGTGACGGGCTTCACGTCATTAAACGCGCCCAAACACGCGATTCATCAAAAGGAAATAAAAATCTAGATTACGGACAAAGTGATTCAGCCTTTCTCTCTTTTCTTCTTCTTTTTTATATCCTCTTTCTATTCTACGTTTTGATCTCATCGGGAATATTTTTCAAGAGAATTCATCCGACGAGAAAGACTTGGTGGAAACAATTTTTTATTTCTGAAACGAGTTTCTGACTGTTACTCATTTCTAAAGAAACTTTCGTCTCTTTTTTCTATTTACTTAGGAGAATCGTGGACGTTCCAAATTTATCTGGAATAGAATGACATGATGAGAATAAATAATTCACGTTTTTTTTTCGGTTCCAAAATAAGAAGCGCTTCCGAACTTCTCTAGAATATTTTTCTGCGTTTATTTGTACTTTTGTCACGTTTATTTTCATTTATTTACCCCTAATTAGACATTTTTTATTTATAACAAACACTTTTCAAATCCACTTTCCAAAATAACTATGAAGCGGGATTAAAGTTCTACATTTTATTCCTTAGTGAGTAAAAAAGCAGTTTTCATTCCCTAGGGACTGAACCATTCTTTTTTCTCCCTAGGGAGTGAAATTAGAATATAATTCTGCTTCATAAACATCAAAAAAAGCTGAAACTGTGCATGCATAATTTTTTCCAACCCCCTTTTTACTTACTTTTTTAATCCCTTTTCTTCATCCTTTTTCCAAATACCTATTAGCAAACAAACTTGCACGACCTTTTCGAATACTTTTACCAACCGCAATTTTGTAACCCATTTTTCAAATTACCCTTCAAAATAATTATGCAGCAGAACTAAATTTCTACATTTTCCTCCCTTGTTAGTAAAAAGCAGTTTTCACGTCGTAATGCCTTTTCCAAACCGTTTTTTCCAACACCTATTAGAAGCCACTTTTCCCCGCCGCTTTTCCAATTCAATTTTTCATACTTCTTTTCACCAAATTTAATAATTAAACTCACTTTTAATTCCTCGTATTGAACCGTTATTTCCTAATTAATTTTCCAAATAGATTTTTAAATCCACTTTTCCAAAACATTGTCCAAATCAGTCTTCAAAATAACTATGAAGCGAAAGTAAAGTTCTACACTTTACTCTTTAGGGAGTAAAAACACTTTTCACTCCCTAGAGACTAAACTATTTTTTTTCTCTCTAGGGAGTGAAAATAAAATTTTAATCCTGGAAGGCTCTTAAAGAAGAGGAATTCTGTTTAGACTAAGATAAAATAAGAAACAAATATCTCGTATTTTAATAAAGAATAAATTACGTGTGGGAATTTCTATCGAAATGAGTAATGCATGATAATCGATCGATGCTGAAGAAACGAGTGGGTGTCACTTTAAGAGTTGTCCTTGAGCATTTCAGAAAGATCACTTCCAAATAATAGTCATCATGCTTTTATAGTATCGCTTAAAATATTATTTATGACTGTTCAAATTTGAATTTGCTATTTAAAAAAAATTGCCAAGTGTAGAATCACTTAAGTAGGTTGTAAGATCCGTTCCTGAGCATGGGAAGATTGGTGATCTTTGTTTGCAAGGGTCGGTTGGCTTAAGGGATCAGTAGACTATTTCAATACGCGTATGAACCTGCTTGTTTATTGGTCAGAGGTTCTCAGTCGTTTGACGATTTTAGTGCTACCTTACCAGGCTTATTTTAAAACCCTAATAATCTGTCCTTTTTTTATCAGTTGTGTGGGAAAAGATGGTTTCAAATGGTGAAAAGAAGAGATTTAAAATAGGGGTTGGAAAAGAAAATGGAAAAAGAGTTCTCGAAAAGAAGTTTGGAAAAGAAGTTTGGAAAGAAGATTGGAAGAGAAATTTTAAAAAACTGCTGGAAAAGTGGTTCAGAAAAGTTGTTCATAAAATATTTTGGAAAATGGAGTTTGGAGAAGAGATTGGGAAAAAGGTTGTGAAAAATGGTTCGGAAAAGTAGGTTGAAAAAGTTGATGCATGCATGATTTCAGCTATTTTTTAGGTTTATCAAATGGGATTAAAATTCTACTTTTACTTCCTAGCGAGTAAAAAGAATTTTTTAGTCCCTAGGGAGTGAAATGTAGAGCTTTAGTTCCCCTTGATAGCTAAGTTGAAGACTAGTTTGGATAATGTGTGTAAGAATGGTAGGTGGTAAAAGAGATCGGAAATAAGGTTTGGAAAAGGGGGAAAGGAAAGGAGTTTAGTGTGCAAAAAAGGATTTGTCGAAGGGGTGTGGAAACAGTGTTTCGAAAAGGAGTTTGCAAAAGAGGGATGGAAAAAGAGTTAAGTAATAAATTTTTCAAAACATATGCGTGATTTTATTTTTGCTCCCTAGGGACTAAAAAGTACGTTTTACTCCCTTGGGTAATAAAAATGCTTTTTAATCTCTTGGGACAAAAAGTCCGTTTTGCTACCTTGGGAGAGAAAAGAAGTACCTTTTAGTCCCTAGGGAGTGAAACATAGACAATTTGGACTATTTTTGATTGTATGAAAGGCAGTCTCTTCAAATTCGCACCAAAACCGGCCCTGGCGAGTCCGAGCCAAAGATGGTTCTCTGGTTGAAGGAGCCTGTTCTCCAAAGATATAACGCCATAACTCTCGAGAGAGACCGGTCCTCGCCATCTCTTCTTCTTTGAAGAATACAGCATCTTTCTTCCACTCGGCCGATCAAGATCAAGCGTCTCGCTTTGTTTGCGGAGCAACGCGAAGCTGAAGGGACAATGCTGGCGCCGAGTCCAGAAGACGACCCCACTGACTCCATCTCGGGGTCAGTGGACGAGGCGTGGGTCCGAAATGCAAAAAAAAACTTCAACTTCTTTCTTATTTTGTCTCTTCTCTCGTCGCGCTTCAGATTTAACTTTGGCTGTAGCGTTAGCTCCAAGCAGATTATATACTCGATTACCGTTATTAGAATTTGATGGTATCTATTGAAAAAGATTGGTTATAGAGAATATAATATATAATCAAAAATCTTAGGAGGATGGAAGAGAGATGTTAAAATTTGCATAAGCCATTCTAATTTCCATACTATTTAAAGTTCTTATCCGTATTGTCTGACGCCTGAGAGGTGAAGGGAAGAGTTTCCGGCGATGATGTCACTCTGATATATATATAACACAATGGGGAATGGGGAGTTGAAAAAGAAGTTTGGAAAGGCTATTTGGAAAGATATTCATACACGAGTTAATTTTTAAATCAATTTTTCATATTTAATAATCCCTTTTCCAAACATTTTTCCCAATAATTTTTACAATCTTCTTTTCCAAACACTTTTTCGAAACGTTTACGAACTCCTTTTCCAAACATTTTTTCCAACTATAATGTTCTTATTAAATATCGTCACCTTTCATTACAATAAAAATAAGTGGCAAATTGAATTCATTACTAAGCGAAATGTTTTCTTTTTCTGTTCCAGGTGAGTTCAGCTTATTTAATTTCCTTTCGAGACGTTCGTGAGTATACAAATATTTTCCGAAACTCTTTTTTTAACATTTTTTTCATTGCTCTTTCTCAATACCTCCTGCAAATCATTTTTTCTAACCCCTTTCTCAAAACGAATACCCAAAGGTGTTGAAAAAAAGTATTTGAAAAGGGGGGTTGAAAAATCTGGTAGAAACGAGAGTTTCGAATGAATATTTTGAAAGAAAGTGTAGAAAAATAGGTTGGAAAAAGAGGTTGGGAAAAGTAGTTTGTAGGAGAGGTTGAAGAATAAAGGTTTGAATACAGGGTTGAAACCTTGGTGAAGATTTTGAAAAATATGGTCTAAATAGGAGTTTGGAAATCAGGTTGGAAAAATAGGTGTAGAAATGTCGTTGGGAAAAGTATTTTGAAAAAGTGCTTTAGAAAAATCGTTTTCGAAAAGTGTAAAAAGGATTTAAAGAAGAAGGTTGGAAAATTGTAATTGAAAAAAGCATTTGGAAAAATACTTTTCCCAACCCGTTTCCTAATACTTTTTATAAATCTCATTTCCAAACTCCTTTTCAGGCCTTCCTTTCCACACTGATTTTTTACCTTACTATCTCACAGTAAGTGTATCCCACTTAAAAGCACATAGCCAACAAATACAGTACAGAAGTATAGTACTTGAAAAACCACAAGAGGCAGAGATTATCTTCATTTTTGAAAGTGCAGTAGGCTGTGCAATAATGATCACAAGGTCGATCTTGGATCTCAATTAATCGACACTCAATGTGGTCGGCAAAACCTGTAATTGAAGTAAATGGCTCAATCTCTAAGGTCCCAAGGTCACTCGATAAACCACAATGAGTAGCGTGTGATGTCCATGAAGATGACGTAGTGTTTATATTCCTAGTTAAATCCCAGATTCGAAAAAAAACTGGTGCAAATAGCTGGAAGAAAGATGATCAAGTTTTTTTTTCTATTATCTTGATGATAGTCACGTCATGGCAAATTACGTTATTAATGAGCGACCCGTTACAGGGCCGTTACATTTTCATAAGCACGCGGGTTCTAGGAAGCAATTTGGTAAGAAATGCTGCGAAGCGAACCGGATTACGAATATATTAGTCGTTATTTTTCATAACGTTACATCATATCTGCATATCAAGTTACCGTAGTCTAGGAAAGTACTGAACATCCTTAATCGGTTAGATTAAAATTTAATTAGGCAAGACTGATAAGGGGCGGTCCATAAATGAAGAAGTCAGCTTTTCAAGTTCGTATGGTTGCTATCAATTGGCTTGTTTAAAAACTAGAAGTTCGAGAGTAAAATGTGGATTTTAAATCCTTTTTCCAACCACAGTTTTCCAACATCTTTGCCAATAAAAAATATTTTTTAATCTCTAGGGAGTAAAGAACCTTTTTACTTACTAGGGAATAAATTGCAGAACTGTAGTTGCGTTTGATTATTTTGAAGACTGGTTTAAGCAATGTTTGGAAGCAACCCTTTGGACTAACGGTTGAAAATAGAGATTAAGAAATGTGTTTGGAAAAAAGGTTTCGAAAAAGCGGTTGAGAAGACTGTTTGGAAAAGGAGTTCGAAAATGTTTAGAAACAGTTGGGAAAAATTGTTCAGAAAAAGAACTTTGAAAAGGACGTTGAAAAAGGAATTTGGAAATGGATTTATAAAAAGGATTTTAAATTTTGGAAAAAGGAGTTTAGAAATTAAAGTAGTTTGAAGAAGGGGTTGGTGAAAGAAGTGCGCAAAAAAGTGTTTGTGGAAGGGGTTTGGAAAAAGCATTTTGGTAAAGAGGGATGGAAAAGAAGTTAAGGATTTAATTTTTCATAACACTTGAATGATTTTACTTTTACTCCCTAGGGGCTAAAAAGTTATTTTCTCTCCCTAGGGAGTAAAAAGTACTTTTAATAACATATGCATGATTTCAGTTGTTATTCATGCTTATTAAACGTGGCTAGAGCTCTACTATTCATTGCCTTGAGGTTCGGTATGAAAAGTGAACTTCATCCCAGGTAGATTTCCACGTTCGTTTTTTCTCTTTGGGATCAAGGAGAGCTCGGATTTTATAGATCAAGATAGTTGCGTTTTAATAATTAATAAGGGGATAGTTAAAATTCCTGTATAAATTAAAGGAACAGATATGCTCCCGGAGAGTTACATATAAAATCAGAAAGAGGAGCAGACTTCCTGTGCAGGATGTGGGAAGCGGAATAAAAATGAACTCCTTGCCAAGAGGGAGGACCGCGGACCGCTTTGCTTCGTTGAATCTCTAGATCCGAGATTCCTGCGAAATCCTTAGCATAACTAAAGGTTTAATGTTTACGGCGCCTTTAATATCTAGCATATCTAGTCCGCCCGCAGCCCTAGTGCGGAATGCAATTGCAATGAGCGAAAAGAGAAGTCATAATCCACGAGAGTATCGTCCATTTGTATCGATCGAGTTACTCGATATGACCACGTAGGCATTCGTGTAGTCTTAAAAATTATTACTTCAGGTTCAGATAAGAGGTTTATACCTTAAACGGATTCAGGAAGGCAACATGAATACTGTCGGACGTCTTTTGAATTTTTGAAGTAGTAAAGAAGACGCCGCCTCCCCTTTCCAAACTTCTTTCCAACGACCTTTTCCAAATCCCTTTCCGAAACTACACTTTCCAAACACTTTTTCTCAACACCACTTATAAACATCTTTTTTAAACCCCTTAAGCTAACTCCTTTTTCTACCACATTTCCGAACACTCTTTTCCAAACACTTTTTCCGAACACCTTTTACAAACCTCTTTTCCAAATTTTACGCGGGGAGGGGCAGGCAACTATTTTTTAAACCCCTTTTGGCAAAAGTCTTTTCCAATCACCTTTGCCCAACATCGTTTTCAAATTATTTTTGGAACCCCTTTTTGGTAACCGATATTTCCAAATACCATTACCAAAACCTTTTCCTAAACTGCAATTGGTTACATATTTTTCAAATTCTTTCTCCATTTCCTTTTCGGAACGTGTTTTCCAACCCCCTTCTCCAAACCACCACTTTTTAAAACACTTTTTCCAACTTTCTTTTTTTACGTCCTTTTCTAGACTCTTTTCCTCACCACCTTTTTAAATCCAACTTTCCAATCTTCTTTTCCCAACCCCTTTTCCTAACCCTTTTTATCAATATCTTTTCTATCTGCCACTTTTTTAAATCCGTTTTCCAATCTGCTTTTCCATATGTCACCTTTCCCAAATCCTTTTTCCAAATCTCTTATCAACACATTTTTCATACCTGTTTTTTAAACTCCTTTTTATACCATATTTTCTTACCCTATTTCCCAAACCCTTTTTCCTAACATATTTTACAAACCTCCTTTCAAAACTCTTTTTTCAATCACATTTCTAACCTCATTTCCAACCTCTTTTCCAAACACCTTTGCCTATACCTTTTGCAAACTTCTTTTCCCAAAATCAAACTTTTTTCTTAAACTTTACCAAACTTATTTCCTAATCCCTATTTGTAATCCTCTTTTTGAAACGTACTTTTCAATCGCTATTTTAAACCCTCTTTTCCAAACGGACTTTTAAATCTCTATTTTCAATCCTCTTTTCTGCCACTTTTTCTAAATGCTTCCGAACTCTTTTTCCCAACCTATTTTACCATACCTTTTTCCTAACACTTTTCTAACTTTTTAGTTCTGAGTTTCTAATGGAGGAAAACTTAAACGCTTATTCAAAAAAACCAACATTTATGGGATTATTATTTATGTCAGACATAAATCATGATGACGCTCTTCTACGAGAATAACTTAATCGCTTTGCCATTAGTTCTCCTTAAGTCGATTTGACCGATGCAGCTCCTGGGATTGAAACATTACTCCTGGCTCGATTTTATGACGCGGAGTACGTTGCTACTTCTCAAGTTAAGATAGAGTTTAACGATGAGCAATTTACTGGAATTGGCGGTTTGAACGATATTTCGCCTCTTTTGGAAAACCTCACATCCAGAAGGAATTATTTCCAGACGTCTACAGATTTATATGTTCGAAAAAACTAGGTTCTGAACTTGAGTATGTCTTAAGTGGTCTATAACTTTGCCAATAATGTAAAATGCGATTAAAAAAACTGCTCAGTTTTCTTCAATTGTCTATTTAATATGACCGACTCTGCAAAAACTTCAAGTATTTGGAAAAGAAAGTTGACAATAGAGATTGACAAGTGTGTTTGGAAAATTTGGTTCATAAAGGAGTTAGAAAAAGAGGATCGTAAAAAGTGTTGGGAAAATAGAGTTTATAAAAGTGTTTGAAAAAAGAGTTTGGAAAAGAGCTGTAAAAAGGGGGATTAGTGGTTTTTAAAGAGTCTTGTGGAAATGGGTTGATAAAAGGTGTTGGGAAAAGGAATATGAAAAAGTGTCTGGAAATGGGGTTTGAAAAAGAAGTTCGTAAAAATTGTTGGAATAAAGAGTTTAGAAAAGTAGTTGAAAAAGCAGTTTGGAAAATAAGTTCGAAAAGGGATTTAGAAAAGAAGTTCAGAAATGTGATTTGTAAAAGTGGTTGGGAAAAAGGATTTGAAAAAGTGTTTGGAAGCGAGAGCTTGGAAAAGGAGATTTGAAAACTTGATTGTAAATCTGATTTGTAAAATGTTACACGCTCGTTTCTGCGCTGATCCGGTTGTAAACACGAGGATGATCTCTATAAAAGTTACTCGCATCTTCATTTGTTTTATTTGAGCCGAAGGACGACCAAGGCCTGGGTCGATCGGCATCGTCGGCAGTGACCTTGATTAGTCATTGCCTCCCACGTAAACCACCTTATTGAGACTTATGGCGGGGGTTGAACTCTCTCGTGCAGTTCCAGCGAGAAGCTAAAAGGGCATCGATACTCCTCTACCTACACTATAAAAAAAATTAAAAAGAGAAAACAATAAATTACATCCACCCACTAAATTATCTCGACAAGTTTTGCCATCCCTCTTGCAGCAGATTCTAGTCTAAATCCACAAGGTTGAAATATAATTATAACAGTAGTTTGGAAAAGGGGTTTGGAAAAGATATTTCAAAAAGGCATTTGGGAAAAGTGAACTTATAAATCTATTTCCTAAATTGGTATTTCTAATCCCTTTGCCTAAATCATTTTTTAATCATATTTACCCACAGCTTTTTCAAACAACTATTCCAAACACTTTTTCCCAACACCTTTAATCTTTATATTGAATATCATTATTATTTCATTACTAAGCGAAATGTTTTCTTTTTCTGTTTCAGGTGAGTTCATCTTATTTAATTCCCTCTCGAGAGGTTCGTGAGTATAAAGAAAGTAATGCTCTCTTTAAATTTAATCTTGCCCTCCAGCGCTTCATTTTAGCATAAGTCGTGTTATCCCAACAGATAAGGCAAGAATGGATTTTGTATTTTAAATTCCCCGCCTTGTGTTTCGAACAAAGAAGATGTTTGCTAAGAGAATTGATCTACAGAAAGTAAACCTAGCCTCTTTTCCAAACACGTTTTCCAACCCTCTTTTTCCCAAACCATTCACGAATCACTTTTCCCAACCCGTTTACCAACCACCTTTTCTACTTCTCTTTTCTAAAAATTTTCACTCTGTAGTAACTAAAAAGTATTTTTTTTACTTCCCTGGAACTGAAAACTACTTTTCTACTCCCTAGGGACTAAAATGTATATTTTTAATTCCTATGGATACACCTTTAAAACAGAAAAAAATGTTTGTATAATACAGAAATGATTTCAGCTGTTTTTAATGCCTATGAAGCGAGGCTAAAATTCTGTATTTTTCTCCCTAGGGAAAAAAAATACTTTTATATACCTTATTTTACTTTAATTTTCCAAATGACTTTTCCAAAAACCTCTTTTAACTGATTTCCCAAACCTTTATTCAACCTCATTTCTGAACATCATTTCCAAACCCCTTTTCCAAACTCTTTTCCCCCAAACCTTTTAAAAACTGCTAACCCCCCTTTTTATATGTCATTTCCAAACTCTCTTTCAACAATATTTCTCAACACCTTTTACAGACCCGTTTTCCAACCACCTTCTCATACCTCTTAGAAAAACGTAACCAAAATACTCTTTTAAACCTATTCTTCAACCCCTTTTAAAGCTCACCTATTTGGATCTCACTTTTTACCACAGTTGCTTATACCCATTGATAAGGTTCCCAAAAGTTTGTACCGGGATGAAAAACATTCGTAACTGAATTCCAAATCCAATTACACTGCATCAAACTTTTTCGAAAGAACCGACAGATAAAAAGAAGATCATCGACCCCAGAAATTGGCAAAAAGAAGAGAATCTCTGGGAGGCGAAAAAGAAGAAGAAGGCGATGGAGACGTAGGAAAAGTATATCTCGAGATCAGTCCTGAGGAAACATCCTCTTCGTTTTCTGTCCTCGCGTCATTAAATCTCCCTCCTTTCCTCAAGCTCTGGTTTCTCGGACGTTCATTCCCGTTTCTTGCCTAGAGCGCGTCCTTTTTCGCCGCCATTTACCTTCCGTGTTCCCCGCGAACCATCTTCTCGAGGTCGTTCCGTTCTACAGTAGCAGAACATTTACCCAATGATGAGCCTCGAGATTACATTCGAGAAAAGAAGAAGCTGGCAGAAATCGCTCAAATAACAGAAAACCTTCAGCCCCTGTCCTTTGATAATCAGACCTTCCGCCGCCATCTTGTCTTTGGGATCCTGACTTTGATTCGCCCATCAAGTCTCGCTCGAGATAATATAATATCCGTTTCTCGTAATTTACCCAGACTCCATTACTTCGAATAAAGGGAAGTCCACTTATTTTCTAGTCTCAGAATTCGATTTCTGCGCTTCACTCGAAATTCCATCTGAAATCAAATTTCACAATCCGCTTTTACGAATCGTTTTTTTCCCAACAGCTTTTCAGCACCACTTTTCGCAACTACCTTTTCCAAAGCCTTTTTACCAATTACAAACCCTTTTTCTTAACATAGTTTAAAAGCCGTTTTTTAAAACAGTTTACCAAACGTGTTTAGGAAGCAATTTGCAAAAGAAGGTTTGAAAAAGTAGTTGGAAAAGGAGTTTGGAAAAGTCGCTTGTAAACGATGTTTGACAGAGAGCTAAAACCAGGTTGGAAAAAAGTTTAGAGAACTAGTTGGAAAAGGATTTGGAAAAGAAGTTCGGAAAAGTGGTTAGAAAAGAGGTTTGGAAAAATGATTGGAAAAGTAATTGGAAAAGCGGTTTGTATAAGGTGTTGGAAAATATATTTAGAAAATCAGCCGAAATACTTAAATCCCAAGAACTTGCGAAGAATACGTGCAGGGGAAAATTGCAACAAAAAGCATATCTTCCTTCATTATATTAATAATTCATTTTCACTCTAATTTTGGTAGTTTGAATGCAATTCCATACTAAAAATAATATTCAATTTATCTCATCAGACCTATTTTCTGTGATGTATTCAAATTGCGCACGTGCTTCGAATGCAGGCATCTTCTCTTGGCCTTCAGCGTTTTACACATTTTATTTTGGTTAAGAGGGAAAGGAGGCCTCCGCGTCTGAGGCGGAATTAAAAATGGCGCGAAGGGCTCTGGATCCGGTTTTCGAGGGTGCCCGATGTGCGAAGAATGAAACCTTGAAGCTAAGTTTAGAAACAAGACGCCCGCATGAACTTCTATTCTACTTCGGAGAACATTTGACCCAAGTTAAATATTATTGAATTTTTTTCCATTTTTATAATTATCGAAAATTTAAATTTCCCGCCAATAATTAATTCAAATCTTTATTCGAATTGCAAGTTCAATTCTTTGAATTCTATGCAATTAAAATAATTCCTAAAATTTTTAAGGATTTCATGACTTTTTAACAGATTTCCTAGGATTTCTAACGATTTTCAAAGATTTTTCAGGGATTAAACAAGATTTTTTTAATTTTAGAGGATTTTCAGAAATTAAAAGGTGTTTATACAACTACACTTTTCTTTCCTCTTTTACCACTCCTCTTTTCCAAACTCTTCTCCCAAACCACTTTTTCTCACTCCTTTTCCAACCTCCTTCTTCAAACCCTATTCCTACCACCTTTTCCAAACGACTTTTCTCAATAACTTCACAAACCTTTTACCAAACTATTTTTCAACCGCGAGTCGAATTGTTGCGCATGGACTCGCATTGATTCAAATTGACTCGGATTCACACCATTTGATTCTTAATTGACTTTAATAGATTTTCAATTACTCGAACTGACTCGGATTGACTCAAATTGATTCAAATTAAGTAGAATTTACGCCGAATAGACAATATTGTTAATGATTCGAATTGATTCGAATTGACAAGGATTAATCCAAAATGATTTGGTTTGATTTTAATTGACTCAAATTGAAGTGAATTGACTCCAATTAACTCTGAATTGACATTAACTGATTTTCAATAACTCGAATTGACTTGGATGGACCCAGATTGATTTAAATTCACTAGAATTGAATCGAATTAATTCAAATTCATTCTGATTGACTCTAAATTACCCTAATAAACGCGTATTGATTCGGATTGATATTAATTGATTCAAAATCGCTGGAATTGATTCGAATTAACATGGATTGACTCGAATTGATTTTAAGTGATTCAAATTGGCTTGAAGTGATTCGGATTGACATTAATTAATTTCGAATAGATCTGAATTGATTCGGATTTAGATTAATTGACTCGAATTGACTTGGGTTGATTCGGATTGACTCACATTGGCGCGAATTAACTTGGATTGGTTCAGATCGATTCTAATAGACTCAAATTAACTAGGATTGAGTAGAAACGACTCGGATTAACTCGAATTGATTCGTATTGACTATGACTGATTCGTATTGCCTCCAATTGAGCCCGAATTGATATTAAGTGATTCGTAATGACTCTAATTGAAGCGGATTGACTCAGATTGACTCAAATTGACTTGGATTGTCACAGATTGATTCACTAACCTTTTTCAAAACCATTTTCAACCGCCTTGTCTAAACCTCTTTCTCAACACCTTTTGCAAACCTTTTCTCCAACTGTTAATATTTTTTACCTAAAACAATGAATTAGAATCCTAATATTTGGTCGTTTCACTTTACTTAAAAAGTATTAAAACACCATTTTTTTTCGTTTTACACACCTACTTCTATTTGCAAGTTAAGTACCCTCACTGAACGAAAAAGTACCTAATAATTATATTCTTTAAGTAAAGTGAGGAAATCGTATTTTGAGAATAAAACGTGGATCAAAGATCTTTTGATTCTCATTTTGGTAATTCTCTAAAAAGAGGGAGATAAGAAATTAATTCTTTAAGAAACTGAAATTGATGAAACCTTGAATCGCATGAGCTATGATCTCCTAACTATCGATCTGTCGATCCTGGGAACGTTCTCAGGAATCTTTTCCTGAGCTGAGACCATTCGGAAATCCATATTCATGCAATCGTGATTTACTCACCCACTTACGTCAGGTATCCTCGAACCTATTGCTGATTCGTCTTCTTGAGACTGAAGTAAAACAGTCGTTGTTGGCACTACCAATTAGTGCCAAGGTAACTTTCCACGAGATGACCAGATGATGAGCGTCCATAAATACTGATGCAACTGATCATAACAAATGAACGAATCTAGGAACCAAAAACAAATTTTTTTTATAACACATACACGATTTCAGCTGTTTTTATTCCCTGAGGAGTAAAGAAGTACTTTTTTTTACTCTCTAGGGGTTAAAAGGTACTTTTAAACTTCCCATTGACTAAATACTACCCTTTTTAGTCCCTAGCGACTAAAAAGTATTTCTTTTATTTCTCTGGGACTAAAAACTACTTTTTTACTCCCTAGGGACTAAAAAGTACATTTTTACTATATAGGATTTCATGTATTTTTAATGCCTACGAAGGATGTTAGAAATTCTATTTTTACTCCCTACAGAGTAAAGAAGTAATTTTTTACTATGTGAGGGTTAAAAGTATTTTTTTACTCCCCGTTGACAAAAGAGTACATTTTTTAATCCTTAGGGACTAAACAATACATTTTTACTCCCTAAAGAACAAAGCTTGGAAAAAAAATAATTTAAAACAAATCTAGGAACTGAGAAAAAAATATCTTAATAACACGTGCACGAATTCAGGTGTTTTTAATGCCTGTGAAGGGAGGCTAAAAATCTATTTTTTACTCCCAAAGAGTAAATAATGACTTCTTTTACTCTCTAGGGCTTGAAAAGTATTTTTTTAATTTCCACTATCTAAAGACTACATTTTCTAGTCCCTAGCGACTAAAAAGTAGTTTTTATAGTCACTAGAGACTAAAAAGTACTTTTTACTCCCTAGGGTCTAAACTGTTGGTCCATTCTTACTCCATATTGATTTCAGGTGTTTTTAATGCCTATGACACTAAAAACTATATACCTTATAGTAGTTTTAAATTCCAGGCACAAAAGCGTACTTTTCATTACTTGGGGGCTGAAAAGTATCTTTTACTCCCTACTTTTTAGTCCCTAGGGTGTTAAACAGCACTGTTTTTTCTTCCGGAAGTAAAAAAATACTTATTACACCATAGAGAGGAAAAAAGTTCATTTTATTCCCGTGAAAGTAAAAAGAAAAATGAAAATCGCTGGGGAGTAAAAAAATGTACTTTTTGTTCCATAGGGAGTCGAAAAAATACTTTTCAGTCCCTAGGAAATTAAAAAAGTACTGTTTAGTCTTTTTTATATCTTTTTAATGTTTGGAAATCTGTCGAAATCCTATGAAATCACGAAAATCACAATTTACATTTTTTTAAAGACCTTCAAATTCCTTGAAATTCAATTAAATTTAGTGTTGTTTAAAAAAAAAATTAATTCCTATGATATTTATAAAATTTTAGGCGGTTTCGAGGAATTTAAAGAGATTATAATAATTCAAAGGAATTTCAGGAGATTGGATGTTAAAGAATTGTATTAAATTTAAAATAATTCTAAACTTCTTTCAAATTCAATAAAATCTCAGAACTAAATTTTTTTCTTTTCTTAATTTTATAAAAAAAAACTGAAGTAATAATAATAAAATAGTATAATAAATAAAAGTAATAATAATAATAATAATAATAAAATATTGAAATAAAAAAAAATAGTAAAAATAACTAGTTTCTCTCGCTTGATGTAGATTCTAGAATAAATCCCCTGTCATGAAATGAGTAAAACAATTTAGAAAACTAATTATTACTCATTACATAAACTGAGAAAACAATTTTCCAGTTTTTGTTGTTTTTCTCATCCTTTTTTATTAATTTATTATTACTATTATTCATTATCAAGATTTGTTTACCACGTCTTTCCCATATTCAATAAACAGACTTATAAATCGTTTGGTTTCCTGTTTATCGTCGACTTGTCAGCCTCAGAGACTTGTCTTTTTCTAAGATGCTTCATTGCGCAAGACGTTGGATATGGAATTGAAGGTGGAGAAGAAGAAAGATAAGAAAATGAAGAAGGACGAGAATAAATAAAAAAAAGCTCGTCAAACGTCCGAGGAGTCCTGCCAATACGCATAATACGTCGGAATACCGGTTCGAAGAAAGACGCTTGTGGTTTCTTCATTCGAGTCTGCAGCACATTCCCTGTCTTCGCATCAACTGATCGAGTCGATTCTTGCATCTTTTATTTTAGTCAAGAATTTGCTCTTCTTGTTTAGAAAATATAAAACTATAACTTTTTTTTTAAATCCAATGGAATTTAGTCAGACAGAATTCTTTTAATAGTGAAACTAAATTAAAACATTTTTTTATTCGTTTTGACTTTGTTGGAGTCGAATTGATTCATATGGCCTCGCATTGATTCAAATTAACACGGATTGACTCTAATTGATGCGGATTGATATTAATTGATTCGCACTGACTCGAATTGACTCGAATTGATTCAAATTTACTTGGACTGGCTCAAATTGATTCGTATTGACTTGCAATAATTCTAATCGACTCGAATTGATGCGGATTGACTCTGAATAATCCTTATTGACTCGTATTGAATCGGATTGATATTAATTGATTTGCAATTACTACAATTGACTCGAATTGATTCAAATTGGTTCGGATTGAGTCAAATTGATTTTGATTGACTCGGAATGAACCTAATTGACTCGAATTGATTCGGATTGATATTAATTCATTCGTCATGACTTAAATTGATTCAAATTGGCTCGGTCAGAGTCGAATTGATCCGGATTGATTTGGATTGACTCAAAGTGAATCGCATTCACTCCAATTGATTATGAATTGATGTTAGCTGATTTTCAATTACTCGAATCGACTTGGATCGACTCATATTGATTTCAATTGACTGAAATTAATTCTAATTAAGTCGTATTAAATCGGGTTGATATTAATTAGTTCGTAATGATTTTAATTCATTCTAATTGACGTGAATTGACTTGCATCGACTCGAATTAATTTTAAGTGACTCAGGTTGACTCGAATAATTATAATTCACTTTAATAGATTCGTATTGACTCGCAATATCTCGAATTAACTTGGATTGGTTCATATCGATTATAATTGACTCAGCTAAAGTCGAATTGATACGGATTCTTAATTGACAGATTTACTCAGATTGATTTCAATTCACTCGAACTAACTCGAATTAACTCAAATCGAATCGGATTGACTCTAAATAAATTGACTAAATATATTGACTCGAATAAACTTGTAGTAATTAAGATTGAGATTAATTAATTAAAAATGAGTCGAATTGATTCGAATTGAGACGGGTTGAGTCAAATTGACTCGTAGTTTGTTAAATTGATTTGAATTAATTTGAATTGACTCGGACAGGGTCTAATAAATTCGGATTGATTTGGATTGACTCAAATGAAATTTAATTGACTCCAATTAATGCTGAATTGAAATTAATTGATTTTAAATTACTGCTATTGACTAGGGATGAATCAGATCGATTTAAACTCACTCGAATTGACTCGGTGTAACCTTAATTGATTCATTTTGCATCGAATTGATTCGGATTAACGCGAATTGACATTAATTGATTCGCATTGACTCGGATTAACTTAAATTGATTTTGATTGACCCGGATGTTCGGATTGGTAGGAAATAATGCGAATTGATTTGGATTGACTCTGATTTACAATAAATTCATATGGATTGACTCAAATTGATTCAAATTGACTCGAATTGACTCAAATTGATTCGGATTGACTCGGAATGATTGTAATTGACTCGAGTGGATTCAGATTGATTCGAATAGATATTAATTGATTTGCAATGATTAAATTTGATTCGGATTGACTAATAATCATTTACATTGACTCGGATTGACTCAAATTGATTTTGATTGACACGGATGAGTTCGGATTGGCAGGAAATAATGCGAATTGACTCGGATGACTCGAATTGATTCAAATTGACTCGGATTGAATCAAATTAATTCGGATTGACTCGGAATGATCGTAATTGAATTAACTCGAATTAACTCAACTACATTCTGATTGACTCAGATTGACTCAACTTGATTTAACATTATCCTAATTGACTCATATTGATTTAGATTGATTCGAATAGATATTAATTGATTCGCAACGACTTAATTTGATTCATATTTACTCGGATTGACTAAAATTGATTCGGATTGACTCGGAATGATTGTAATTGACTCGAGTTGATTCAGATTGATTAGAATAGATATTAATTGATTTGCAATGATTAAATTTGATTCGGGTTGACTAATAATAATTTACATTGACTCGGATTGA
>JAUESI010000002.1:6500151-6516398 GCA_032275145.1 Synergus laeviventris
GTAGAAAATTTTTCAAATAAAAGTAAAAAATACAAACAAAGGGGTAGTTTACCCTTTTAAAATACTTTTTCTGAAAAATACCGAAACACGTCAACTTGAGAATCTTATTTTCTTTCGAATAAAATTAATTTTTTGTATATTTGACGATTCCTAGAAATTTTATAGAGAAAAAAGTTCTTAAAAAAACACTCTTACCCTTATAAAAAGTAAGGGATGCAACCCTCAGAGATCAAAATGCTGAATTTAATATCGCATTTCAATAATAAACAATATCCAATTGGTTTGGAAAAAACATTTTGCTTAGAAACGAAGATAGCGTGAAAAAACTGTTTTTGGGGGTGGGTTTAACCCCTTCAAAGTGTTTATCGACAGAAAAAAAAATACGTGTCTCTTATTTTTTTGTTCTTTATAGCATAGCAAAGTTTCATTGAAATCGGCTCTTGACATTTCGCAATGTTTCCTTGTAAATTAAAGGAAATTGTTAAATGTCATCAAATTGTTAATTGCTGCTTGATAATGTGATGAGGAAAGATTCGTGAAAGTCATCAAATAAAATATATGGTTATGATCTTGTATGACACATTTATCGTCTACTAGAAAGGCGTTGGATGTTTCGACCTATGCAAAAATATTTATCGTCCATCTTACATTTTACTTTCACTTTCATATCGCTTCTTTCATTTCATATTTTAAATAAAATATGCTTAAATTAAATAAGCTTTATTTTTAAAAAATTCAAATTTCGCGCCAAACTCTCCCCTAGCAGATAGGGATATTTGTTTTAACATTTAAAAAATAAAAACACTGAAAATTTATTTTATAAATGTTACTAAATTTTACTAAATCTCGTGAAATTACTTTTAAAAATGCGAATCAATTAGAATAATTTTGAGTCAATCCGAATCAATCAGAATCGATTCGAATCAATTAGAATCATTCCAAATCAATCTGAATCAATTCGATTTTATTCTCTATATGAGTCAATGTTCTTATCTAGGGTTCTATTTAAGGTCTGGGCCTAGCTCAATGTTTTTGTTTATGGTACTATATTTAGTATCGCTATAGATCACTGTTTTTGTTAAAATAGTTTTAATTCTTGAACGCCTTAATATTCTATCATTTCGCTTTTAACGAGAAGTATTGAAATTAAATACATTTTCACACTGTAGATCTACTCTAATTACAGATTTTGTTTTTATATAAAAAATATTTAAATTATAAATTTTTTCGCTCTGTATGCATATGTATATATCAAAGTTGAATAGCGTCACAGACCGAAGAAACGTCTAATTATAATATTTATTGAGTAAAATGAGGAAATAAAATTTTAAGGAAAAAAATTGGTTTCAACGCCCTCAAGCATTTTAAGAGTATTGAGTCACTACAGAGAAAAAAATTATTTATAGTATTTCTTCAGTTAAATGAAGAAATCGATTTTGGCAGTTAGAACATGGATTTAAGAGTCTTTGGGAATCTGTATCGCCGGGGTGAATTAGCGGGAGGGAAAGCCCACACAAAAACTCTATACTCGGAATCTGCAGGTGGGTGTGAAACGTAAAGTCAGCAATCCGACGAGCCTCGGGCCGATGCTCTGCAGATTGCGGGTATCCTTGCTGAGGTCGGACGGGACTTGCTGAAGGTCGTTGCCTGCTCCATATACCTGGTGTCTCAGGAACAAAATTCATGAGTTTTTACTGCTTATTCTATCCTCAAAATTCCACCTCCTCATTTTTTTTAATAAAAATTACAATCTTATCTTTTTTCTAACTGTAGACCAACTCTAACTCCAAATTTTTATTTCACACTAAAAAGTATTAAAATCGAGAACAATGTGTTCGATATTTTCGAGATTTATATTAACAACACTTTTTTAAAATAGGAAATATGCGAACAGAGCAAAAAAAAATTAGAATTTTAATACTTTTTTTTGTAATTAAAAGTTAGGAATTAGAGTAGATCTACAGTGTGAAAGGATGCCTAATTATAATAATTATCGAATTTTGGAATTGAGCTGGATCCGAGACTGTCAAACAAAAAGTTAATTCACCAAAGAAGGGAACCTTAATATTCCTCTTTTATGAGTGAAGACCATAAATCTCGTGTCCTTCTTTGGAATTCACTTTACATAATGATACTTTTATGGAATAACAACGGTATTACGAAATGATGACCAAAGTTGTCTTTTGTCTCTGAGAGGAGGATTGTTATGTCTGCAATTACGTTTATTGTTGCGGAACTGCAGGAAGAATACCATTGGATTGCCAATTGCCTTCATTAACTGCCGATCGTTATCTCTTTTAAGGGAGATCATTTCGTCCCTAAATAATAAGCACTATGATGAGGCTTATCAAAAGAATAAATCATTCCCAAGCTTCTTAGGCAAAACAGCAAGGGAAAAATGCCCATTTCTAAATTTTAGTCTCAAAAAAAACGTCAGAGTAAATCCCCGAAATAAATTTCAGTGTAGAATCGGCTTAAGAGTCTCCAAACCCATTTTTAACTTTTTTTAACTCAAAAAAACATTTTTTTTCCTTTCTATTTCAATCTTGAAAATTGAAAAAGATTTAGATAGATAGAATTTCTATTTTTTTACTTCGAATGGAGTTTCTTAAAACAAATGACTTATAAATGAAATTGCAAGTGAAAAATGAAGAGCATACAATAATAAGGCAATTTCTCCTTGTGAGTGGAAATAAAAAGCTTTGACCTTGCAACAATGTTGCAGAAGAGTTCTTGAAGCACGTTTGCGTGATTGTTGTCATTATTTTCCTGATATTATACCTTGCTCCGATTACGTGCATTAAGTTCTTCCGGCTTTTCCCTTCTTCCGTGTTTCAGATCTTCCATCCTTTTTCTTTGATTCTATGTAATATAATCGGAAGGGAAAAAATTACACGACTTGCAGGACTAGTATAAAGAACCCGTTACAACAATCACGAATAGACTGAACAAAGATAAGTGGAAGACTTGTATGAAACGGTTTCTTTATTGGACTGGAATCTGGATCGAAAAGTTCTAACTCCAGAATTCGATTTCTTCATTTAACCCAAGAAATATTATAATTAGATATTTTTTCTCTCTGTAATGATACTCATTGCTCACATGGAAATATGCGTACAGAGCGAAAACATCTTTAATTTTGATACTTTTTGTGTAAAATGAAGAGTTGGAATTAGAGTAGATCTACAGTGTGATAAGATACCTATTATAATAACTGTTGAATAATATGAAAAAATTGAATGTGAAGGTTCAAATTTAAAGAATTTAGATCCAACGCCCTTTAAAAATAAGTTTAGAAACGGCTAGAGTACGCTGAAACCAATTTCCAGTTTTAAAATTGGATTTCCTCAATTTACTCAATAAATATTATAATTATACTTTTTCTCGCTCTGTAACGCTATTCAACTTTTATATATAAATATGCATAAAGAGCGAAAAAATTTATAATTTTAATACTTTTTATATCAAATGAAAAGTTGGAATTAGAGTAGATCTACAGTGCGAAATAATCTTTAATTTTAATACTTCTCGTTGAAAGTGAAAAGATAGAATTTTAAGGTGTTTCAAGAACCGAGACTACTTTATGCAAAAACACATCGAAAGGCCTTCTATGGTTTTGGAAAAGAAAGTATAAGATTGTACTAAATATAGTACCCTCACCAAAAATATTGAATCAGCCCCAGACTTTATATACGACCCTAGATAAAAAAATTGACTCATATGGGGAATATTTTTAAAGATCCTTAGGTTTTTGTAAAGATAGAATAGTATTATTTAGTAAACTAGCCAAAAACGTTGACTCATATCGAGATTACCCTACCTAAAAGCCGATGTTTTCAGAAAGGGCAGTACAATTTTTCCGAAATATAACTACCCAAGCCGAAAATATTTGCTCATATCGAAACATATTGTAATAAATGTATTGACCTTACAAAAAAACATTGACCCATTTTATCGCCGCAAAGTAAAAAAAAATTATTTTATTAGAAATTTCGTTCAAAACCCGTAATCAATACCTTAAATAGAATGAAAATAAAGTTATAAAATGTTTTGCAAAACGTAAATTAGAAAAAGAGTATTAAGGAAGGTTAAAAAATGTATTAATTATGGGGTGATAATTGTCGAGTAAAATGAGGAAACTGAGGTTTAATTGAAAATGATAGGATTATAAGAAAAGATAAAACGAGAGTCCCTTTCGAGATTAAGCGTTCTTGCAAAATTTTTTCCTCTCGTTGAAATTAGTCGCCGGAGATTGAAGCCGTCGGCATAATAAAGCATCGAGTCGTCGGAATTTTTAGAAAAAAGAGCTCTAGATTCCCGAGCGAGAAATTATGCGCGATATAGTATTTTATTTAAGATTCTGTCGGACAGATGAGAGAAACAGGAGTGACGAGGAACGAGATTCCATCCGCTCGAAAGATGACTAGTCCTTTGGACCGCGAGGCATTTGCGGCATTCGTGTCAGTTACTGGTTTTTTCCCCCATATATAACTGACCCTTGTCTAAGTCAATAAATTACACACTATTGCGCCGCTCGATAATGGTCCTTTTTTCGGTCATTAAATCCCAACTAAGCAACTGCTCCGATTACGGTTCTATAATTTTTACTTCTCCTCCGACCTTGATCCCTTTTTTAGAGAATTATTTAACCATTTCTATCGATTTAAACAATTTTTATAACAGTTCTTAAAAGACGATTATAAAATAGTCTCTGGAAACGAATTATAAACTTTTCGCTATTTGAATTTCGCACAAAGAGGGCATTCCACGAAAAATTATATTTGATGCTGCTCACCCCTGGCGGTACTGTTGAAAAGGCGCGAGATTTGAATTCGAAATCAGAATTTTTTCCTGTATTTGTTAGATTTAATGAAATATAATTTTACAAGCTTCGATGTTCTTCATTGTGGTTACGATACTGGCCTAGGTTTATGCTGCTTTCGCATTTGCATATCTCTTCTTCTTTCTTTCCTTTTATTCTTGTATCATACTTTCTTCCTCTCTTATGCAGATATACAGCCCGTCTTCAAGAATACTCCGATATGCAGTATCTTCATTAGCATTGAGAGAATCGCAGGAGGGGTCGAAAGTATGACAAGAGGATCCGAGATAATTATTTTACAACTCGTTCCCTCTTCCTTTCTTCGTCAGTCTCCATAGTTTTCCATTTATTTGCCTCAAGCGAAGATCTGTTTACCTTGAAGCAAGTCATCTGTGAAGCGCAAGGTTATTCACTCAAGTTTTCATTTCTTCCTGGAAATTCGATTATTATATTTTTATCTTGATTTGTGAATTTTATCCTAATTTATCCCAAAGCATATTCACATTTCGCGCCATTTTTATGGGAATCCCCTTTGCCGTGAAATTTAAATTTGGAAAATTTAAAACTCCTATAAATAAAGGAAAAGTGCATTTGAGGCTACAAATTCAAGATTGCAATGGGAGATGCTAATAAATGTCTACTAAACGTCTAAAATGCCTAGGTATGAGACCCATTTAAACGTTTTGTCCTCCGTAAGCCAAGAAATACGACTTTTTCTCCACAGAAGAACCAAATTAAGCATCCTGCGAGTTGATTTGTTTTATTTTAGTCTGTCGTGGTTGGAGGGGGATTTGCATGTCTTGTGTCAAGAATCCCTTCCTTTCTTTCTGCCTCTCGTGTGTACGCGCTTACTTGCTTTGTACGCGTAATGGGCATGGCGTCCTAAGGGCAATTCTCGTGTCTCAACTTCCTCGAGAATTTATCGACCAAGGAAAAACAGTTTAAACGTGAATCTCGAGTCTTTGCACGAAATGATACTCAGGAAGCTGAGTCACGAGCAAAGAGCAATAGTAAATAAGTGAACAAGCACAAATTTACCTCCGATAATGAATGACTAATAAATAATTAAACTATTTTCTGAATTTCAATTATTAACTGAATTTAATAATGAAGGAAGAAAACTTCCATTCTAAATTCAAATTTCGCGCCCTATTTTCTCGGGAAATCCCCTCTTGGCGCGAAATTCACATAATTAAAATCGTATACCTCAGGGTTGCGTTGCATTTTTTACAAAACCATAAGAGTGAGAGAGAACGAAATATTAGTGCGTCTCTCTCACTCTTCTGGTTTTACGCAAAAACGCAACGTATTCTTGATTCATGGGACGCAACCCTCATTGTACAGCAAAATTGAAAGAAAAAAAGGTACACTGAAGTTCTGTTGAAGAGATGAAGATCAACCGAAGTACTTTTCCTTATAAATTCATAATTATTTAAACAGCAAAATGAAGAGGAAAATAAAGGCCAACTGAAGCATTTTTATCGTGTTTGAGGACTCTTAGACGAAATCCTCATCAGGGGTCTGTAGGGAACATTTCCTAGGAGTATTTCTTTTTCCTGAACGATTACGGCCCTGTTGTAAGTACAGCTGACTTGGATCCCTCCGTACCTCGTCTTCTCTTCTTTCCGTTGCTATTCGCTGGTTCGCCCTACCCCGGAGGCACTTTGTATACTTATTACGATACATCTTGCTGGTCTGCCAGTGCATTTCTTGGGTTCGACGCCCGGTCAGTTGAGCAGCAAAAGCTGCGTCGACCGGCAGCGTTTCAGCTTTTCAGCTCCATCTTGCTGAGGAGAAGCGGACACCCCGTGGTCACGATAACTAGAGTTTTCCTTTCCAGAGTACCGTCGACAGCCGGTTCGTTGCTCGTCTATGACCTTGCCAAGTTGCGCGAGCTTCCTGGAAGGTTCTTCGATTTCATGGAAGACGAACGGACCATCCGGAAATTCTACCACGCCTCTTCCGCCTAACACACCGCAACAACTGTTTTCCAATTTAATGCTCAACTTCATCTCCTACTCTAGACATTCTTCGAGCAAAGCCAACATTTAATTACACGGAAAAAATAGTTGCTTACTCGACTACTCGAAGTTTTCAAAAACTGGAAGTCATGCCCATTTTTCTATCACATTCACGCATGCGTCACATTTTTATTATATAATCGTTAAATATTCATTCATTATTCATTAATATTCATTATATATTCATTAATTACATTCGCAATAAACATCACCGCAACATTTTTTTAACATACATTACAGTCTTTTTATTCAGTTAGTGTTTAGTTTAACTCATAATCACGTAATTGATTCTTAACAAATTGGATTACTTAAGGAAACAAATAAATAGTTACAAAAAATAGGAACTTAAACTTCATCTTTGTTCCAGATTTCATTTTAAGAACTAAAACGATGGAAATAATTAGGGAAAATAGATTCTGTTGCTTTTTATTATTTGAAGTTCGCGCAAAATGGGGATTCCCCAAATTGTGCGAAATTTGAATGTAGTTTTTTAAGGTAATTAAATAACTAGGATACAGTATTGCGATTTACTTTTTTTGATTCAGAGATAGCAATTGGGAAATCAGGATTGCAGAATTTTCCGTAAAAAGATCGATTGCATCGATCAAAATTTACTCACAAGTCACGAGTCAGATTTCGCTATTCAAGGTCTCCCAGAACGTGTTGCATGTAAATCTGAATTTCCCCCATTGCCAAATTCTCCACCCATGAGAACATCGACTTATGGCGAACCGGATCGCCCACGCGATGGGAATTACGAGTCTCGAGAATTTTAGGCGATCGCCTTCTATGGTTATAACGTTTCATGAAACATTGGCCAAATGAAAAGTACCATAAAACTTTTGAATTTGACAGCCAGAGCTACTTTGACATAAACTTCCCAACAGAGCAGAGAAAAAAACTCGAACAAATCTCAATCTACATTATTTATATGTTTATGGCCAGGAATTACTTGCGCATAAACCAAGTGCTAGCATAGATCGAAACTCGATATTTATTTTGTAATTTTTTTCAGAACGAGTTCCCTTATACATTATTAGTAGTTTTATGGACAAAATTATTTGACATAAACCTTGTTGAATACTTAATGACAGATCTAAGAAATACTCCACTGATGTAAATAGATTTTATTGAAAAGGAATAAATTGAAATCTTCTCAACTCGATAGCTGTTACGCAAGGAATTACATTAGTTTTCTGTCTTATGTCATTAACGAGATTATCGCATCATATGTCCTCGGATTAACGAGTGATGTTTCAGTTCATCTTATTGACGCATAGTCGCTAGTGAAAAAAACAGAAGAATCGATATTTTTGTCAAGGAAGAAGAGTGAAACAACGACCACGTAATCGCCTCTTGTTTAATATTTGCAATGCAAATTATTTGCTGTTGTCGGTAGTGAGCATTTGTTTATTCCTGGAGCGTGCGATAATAGTTTTAATCTATTGTTCGATAACGCGGCGTCAATGCCAATCTCTAGACTACGTGCCTCGCCAATAATAACTTCTCGGATCCGTCAGCTCTGTCAGTTTCTTGTTTTTATGCTCAAAATACATTAAAGTTAATTTTACTCATTTGAATTTCCCGCGAAGGCTCTATTCAAATTTCATGTTTTATTTTCACTAACAAATAGTTAAAGATTCTTATCTTTGTAGATATTTCAGGCTCTTTATTTGCTCGGAGTTTTCAGCCTGCATTTTATGTGGAAAGAACCAAAATTTCTTTATCGATTTTTATCTAGAGTACTCGTTGGTTTATGGCTGAAATGAGAGCATAAACCCATTAAATATGATAAATATAAATAACATAATTTGAATATTTTTAAGATCGTGCTTTCTACACTAGATTATTTGTAGGTTTATGGTTAAAAATACTTGGCCGTAAACCAACTAAACACGTAGAAAAAAACTTGATTTAAATTTTTTATTTTTTGTAAATCGTTCTATCTACATTGTTGGTAGTTTTATGGTTGAAATTACATGGGCATAAACGAACTAATAACTGTGAAACAAACTCGATTTTCATTTTTAGTTTTTCCCAGATCGTCGATTCTACGCTTCTGGGAGTCAGTTGCTCGACACCAGGGACTTTCATGTATGTCCTTGCACCCCGAGAGTAAAAACCAGCCAATCGCCTTCCCAAGCTAAAGGCGATTTTCTCGTGTCCTTAGAAAGGAGTCGACAGTCCGTACAGACTTCTCTTTCATAACGAAAAGAGAACATGCGAGACAGCTCGTGAGAGAGACGACAATAAACCGTTGACACGGACGTTTCCCTTTCTTGGGTTCTTCCAACTATTTTCAAGTTTAAGGGTGTTGGATCGAAGTTATATCTTAAAAATAAATTTTCTTATTTTAATAAATGGTATAATTAGCCACCATTTTACTTTTAATATAGAAGTATGAATTGTAAAATCAGGAAATCGAGAAATTCCTCCGATTCACTCGAATAGAATCGGATTGACTGAGATTGACTCGAATTGATTCAGGTTGACTTGAATTCACTCAGATTGAGTCAAATTGGTTCGTATTGACTTGTATTTTTTCGAATTGATTCGGATTGACTAAGATTGGATCGAATAAACTCCCAATGATTCGAATCAACTCAAATATTTTATTGCGCCCTTTACAAACATCACAAAAAATAAAAATTCTAAAAATTTATCAAAATATTTTGTTCTGACCTGTACTCCCCTAGAACTTTTGCTTTCGTTACGGCCCTGATCTCTGTAGGGGATTCCCCTTATAGTGGAAAATTTGTATTCAAATTTTCGAAATCTCGTTTCTATTAAGACTATCTTGTTCCAAAATATATGGTAAATCGTTTTTGGTATTCAGTAATGATATATTTTTAATATCTTGTTTTATTATTTATAATTAGCATCTGAAATATTTTATAAATTCAATATTAAAGTGTGGGATTCTTTCTTTTTCCAGGACGACGGTGGGATCGAATATTTTAACACGATAGTGGTGCAGCCACACCTGAAACTCGTCACGAATCAGGGCAGAGGTTTTCACGTAAGGTGCCGCTATCAGACTCGAGACAAAGTTATAACGAACGACCAGGCTCAAACTGCCATGCTTCAATCGCTGCCTCAACAGGTATTATTTTAAATGATTAAAAATGAAATTTATTTATTGAAATTAATTAAAATAATAGACCTCAAATTCTTTTATAAAGTTTATTTTTATTTGATTATTTAATTTTTCCAGTTAATTTAATTTAATTTAATTTTTTAAATTTTAATTTAATTTTGAATATTTTCAGTCGATGACTCCCATGCCAGGGTGCACGATGAAAATTTTCAGTGGCGACCCAACGAGGCATCGAGTCGCAGAAAACGTAAAAATCGGGGATCCCCTGACTTTAGTTATAAGCATCGATAACCAGGATATGTTCGGACTCAGAATTTCGGACTGTATAGTTCGAGATGGACTCGGTTGGGGCGAACAACGACTCATCAATTACCAAGGGTAAGTTTTTTTAGAAAATAAAACTTAGTTTTATTTTTAATTTAAAAAAAAAAGAAAATAAATAATAAATAAATAATAAAAACAACATTTAATTTAAAAAAATAAAGATTTCAACCATAGTAGAGTGACTAATTTTTAAACTTAATTTCATATAATTGCTTTCTTTTTTTTATTATTATTATTATTTTTAAGTAAAAAAAATGTATATGGTAATATTTTCACTGATTGCATTGTCTCTGTTCATCGCACTTCTTACGAGAAAAGCATTAGTTCTTCCCACTGAATCATGGTCTGAATTATTCAGTGAAGGTGGTTACTCTGAAAAGAATTGTCGACACAATTCGTCGTCTTGACAAGACTGCTTTTCTGATGTAAATTTGGGCAGATGAAAGAGACGGTACTTTCCCTTTTAACGCCTCCGGGGTTATTCAACGGGTGGTGCATGCCTTGAAAACTTAATGCTGATAACATAAAACACAATAGTTGGAATAAAGTAGAAATAATAATTTTATTCAAGGAATTTTAGTTGAAATTAAAAAAAAAAACAAGTATTAATTTTTTTTAAATTTCTTACAGATAAATAATTTCTATTTTATGGATTAAACACTTATAAAAACTTAAAATTTTTTAAAAATTATAAACATTTTAAAATAAAAATATTTTTTTTAGATGTCCTGTTGATGGTGAAATCATGGGACAATTCACATATAGTGAGGACAAAACGGAGGCCAAAGTCAATTTCCAAGCTCACAAATTTCCCTACACGGCCAGCGTCTACTATCAATGCAACGTACGACTTTGTGTCAAAGAAGGTGGCGGTTGCTCCCATACGGTAATTTCCAAAATAATTTTCAAAATAAAACATTTTTCATTTGCTGCGAAAGTTTCAGATGGATATCCGGAAATTAATTTTTTAATCAAAGACAAACAAAGCAAGTTTTTATTCCGAACGAATTCGAGGCTAATCCATATCAACTTTAAAAAAATTATAACATATATGAAACTTCTGATTGTTTCGGACTGATTTGGATTAAAACGGATTGAATCTAATTGACTTGAATTGATCCGAATGACACTGTTTGACTCGAATTGATCTGGGTTAGTTACCATTGATTAGGATTGATTCGAATTGATCCGGATTGACTTAGATTGCCATGGATTATTTCAAAATTGATTTTAATTGATGCTAATTGAATTGACTTTAAATTAAATCGGATTGATTCAGTGGTTCATTAATTCAGTTTGATTTGCATTGACTCTGATTCATTTTTATTGGGTCGCATTGATTTCGATTGTCACGGATTGACCAAAAATTTTTGGAATGAGTTTAATTGATTTCCATTGATTCTAATGGACTCGAATTGTTTCAGTCAACTCAAATTTGCTCAAATAAACTAGGAACAATTTGGATTGACTCAAATTGATTCAGTTTGACTCGAATTGATTCGAATTGACTTGGATTGGCACTGTTTAACTCAAAATTGATTTTTATTGATTTTAATTGAGTCGCATTGATTCAAATCAACTCATATTGACTCGAATTTGCGTGGATTGTTTCGAATTGATTCAAATTGATTCACAATGACTCAGAATGAAAGCTAGCTTTGAATTCGGATTTAGAATTCTTTTTGCGTAATTAAAGGATTCTTAACAAGAGGGTTTTTAAATTGACGAGAGTAAATCTACTGTCTTGCTGAAGGTCGAGAGTATCACAGAAGGTATTTATCTTTTTTCAGCCGCCATTGTGCAACGAAGTAAAAAGAAGACGCAGGGACTCGAGCTCAGAAGAAAAGAAGGCAATCGACGGCATGGATGGTGGCACTCCAGCCACGATAGAAGTCTACAGTGGACTTTACGTGAACGAGGCTTCTGAGCTGGGCTCCAAATCGGACTTTGGAGATGTCTTCAGAAAAAGGGTATAACAGAGACTAATTCAAATTTGTAAAAAAAAATAATCATATTCAACTTGTTAATTTTCAATGTTATTTATGTAAAGAATAAAACGCATTAAAGAAAAAATATTGTTAATCAAAGCCGGTAGAGCAGTATAAGACAGATTTATATCATCATTTATAAGTTAATGTATAAATAGCTTAGAATGCAGCAAGCGTTCCTATATTCCTTAGGATTCAAGTACTGACTTGAAAGCAACTGAATTTATTCATCTCGATATATAGAATTGATCTATGGTAAATTCAAGGTGAATCCAAAATAATTCACTGTTGACTAATCCCTCCCTTTGTTCAATGTGCATCGTACAACTACGATTTTTCTTCTTTTTTCATTTTTTGTCTAACGTTCATTTTATTTTTTCAGGCGTTCGATGATCCGAACAGCATCTGCATTTCGCCGAAGACCTTCACAATTGCGGTGATCATAGCGAGTCTAATCTTGATGTTGTCCGTAGCGGCAGCAATTTTCCTCGTCTTAGCGAAGAGGCGGCACAAGAGCGTCTCGACTACGGGCTCTTCCATATACAGCGGTCCCTACACGAACACCGCCTACAGCCACAGCAGTTAAATCCTCAAATATCGGGGACTCGCATTATTTATGTACGATTTTAAATAATTAATTAAATAATTCAACCCGACTCCTCCACTCGGAGTGAACGATTAGGGAATAATATCCACTCACGTAAAGAATTAAAAGCAATTATTCTTTGCTTAGTGGATGACAATGCCAACAAATCGAAACTTTCCAAAACTATTTCAAATTAACTATCGTAAGATTTCCTTCACGCTCAGAAAATATGAAAGTACACGAAATTCATTAGACAGGTATTTTTTTTATTTCACTCTAGGTAGCTTAGTTCCTGAGATATCGCAATCTGAAGTTTTAGCGCGCGGGCGGCCTAAGCTCACTCGCACAGCCGCAGCAGCGCGCTCGTCACCTTGTCTTCGGCATCCGTGCGCTACATCTTCAAATAACGATATCTCCCGAATTAAGGGTCGTATAGCAAAACAAAAAAATACGTATCTAATGAATTTCTATATATTTTCACCTCCCATTAGCAAAATATATACATATATTTTTTTTACTCCCATAAATGTTTTGAGAGTTTTGTTTTGTTGGACAAATAAGTAATGTGGCTTTCTATGTGGGAATTTCGACTCCTGCGAGTTTCGACTTCCTGCCCAAGTGTAGGAACGATGTTTCTTTGCTCAACTGCCAATTTTATTACAGTCCGCCACTCTTTAAGATTATCTCTTCGAAACTTCCCTTAGGTCCTCTTTCATTAATGAACGAGGAAAAATACTCCACGCTTAACTCGTAACGTAATCTCCTCAGCTAGTATTAATCTAACTCGAATTCATTACTTTTAGACTCCTCAAAAAAAAAATTTTTATTCCGGGGAATTTTTTTGTAGTGAATTCGGGAACTCAACGAATACAACGAATCGCGAAAATTCGTTATTTAAAGCGAACGTTAGTCTCTGTCGATTTAATATCGCCACTCCTAGTAAAACTTATTTCTTAATATTTATGACATATACTGAACACTAGTCCGGTATACGCTCTTCTAACTTTAATCTCTCGCTATAAAACCGCCCACGATTTTATAACCAAATACAGATTTAGTCGTTAAAATTACTACTTGTTTCTCTTTTTAAATGAAACTGCCATTTAAAATTAAATCTATTTTAAAAAAGTGCTTTATGAAATTAAAAATTTTAAATGTGTATAAAACGTAGATTATATCTCAAATATTTTTGATAACAACTACTTTTAGAGTTCAAAATCAAAATCTATTTTTTAAAATTAATAATTTTTACAATAAGTGCCTAGAATTAAGTATTGAGTAATTCGAATGATTTTTTAAAAATGTTTTATCGAAAAGTGAATTTCGAAAATTGTGGGCCTTTTTGCGACCGTCCTAACTTAATTAACTCCGAAGAATCTCACTCTTAGATGTAAGATTTTAAGTCATCAGCCTCTACGCGTCTACTAAATCAAACGTTAGAGTGATAAGTGTCTCTGCGTATCAATTTTATAATATAATTCTTAAATAAGTATGCAATGCTATTTGTTATTCTAAAACCTTCGACGATCAATTTCAATCTTTTTTGAAAAATCAAAAAGAAGATTATTATTTTAGATTAAAGTCGATCGTCCCGACTTTGTTTTTGTGTGATTTCTAGACTAAACTTATCAACAAATTTCTTTCGAACTTAAGGCCATGTATTACTTATCCGATCCCTACCTTACCGAGGTATCAAACTGAAAATTTCTAAAATTTAAATTAAAATATTAAATTATGTTTATCTGGTCCTAAATTATTATTAAAATAACAACAAAATTTTCAAAATAATTTTTTTTATATTTGTAAATATTTAGGACCAGATGAACGTACTTTAATTTTTAATTTAGAAGTAACTTTGCAGAGAAAAAAATGTCGGTAAGGTATGCATCGGTAAAGTAAAATTGATGGTTTTGTGTTTTTTGTCGATTCGTTTAGTCAGCGAAAGTGAAAGAGAAATGTATATTTAAGCCGAAAAAGCAATCAAGTTGCATGGGATATTTTGGTTATTATGTGCTTCCAATGATGCTACGAATAAATGTATCGCCCAGCGTATGACTGAACCGAGTGTCAAGTTTTTAAAATTTAAAAAAAAAACCAAGAAATATGTTTTAAAAAATTTTTTTTAAATATTAAATTGTTTCTTTTATATTAAAAAAAGTATTCTCTGGGTTTTTTTTAAAGACAATTTTGAATCTGTTTCTCAATCTCTGCATTTAACAGAAGAACGCCTCGAAGTCTCTACTTATAATCAGAGAAATCGAATAACGCTTATGAGTCTTAAAACGATAATTAGTCCTAATTAATTAAAAGGGTGCTGCCAGAAACTCGATCCTCTCTTCTCAAATATTTTCTCTAAGTTTTTCACGTCATTAGTAAAAAAAAATTATTTTTTTCGCTACTAAAAAGTACTTATGTCTGCGAAAGATCTTTTGCTAATAAGCAGCTTGAGGTTCGATCCTAGACAAGGGTAATTTTTTTCTCTACAAAAAAATTATTTTGGACACTAGTGGTCTAGAAAATGTGTCTTTTGATAATTTATATGAATCTTTTCTATAATTTTAGAAAAAAATGTAAAAACGAATAAAACTGTGGTGAAAAAGAAAGAGAGAGAGAGAGGTGGAATTTTTTAAGAAAATGCGAGTTGGACTCGGTGGTGGGTGTAAAAGTATTCTGTGAGAGAAATAAAAGAGTGGAAGAGAAAGAAAAGTGAATAAAAGAAATAAAGAATAAAGCGTGCAGCTGACTGTAACCGATAATAACTTATTAAGCGCCGATACGCTAAGACGTAAAGGGAGTGAAAAATGAGAAAAACTCTCCTAGCCTTAGAAAGATAGTTGACAGTGTCGCGATTTTATTGTAAAAGAGTCGCTTTCTCAATCGAGGATGCCGTTCGAGTCCAAAACTTCGTCCTCGGGTTTGAAAATTATTTATTTGTGTAATAAATAATAATTTGATCGAGAGTCGAAGTCAAGTGACTTTGGTTCAAAGTGAGATTAGGGACGTCTGTATAGATTTTTTTAAACACGACGAAGATTCACGTCTCATAATGTCGCTCTGCACTATTGTCATTGATCAATGAAATTTTGTATATATTTAATGAAAACTTAATAAATCATTCTTATAACCATCTATTTTGTACTTTTATTTGTTCTTTTATTACATGTTAGGTGAGGATGGACAATTTTTTATTTTGACGAGTCTAAACTCGTTTGGATTGACCCGAATGGATTCGAATTGACTTCATTTGGAACGGATTGACAAGTGAAATTTTTATACATGAGTGTTAAGTTGAGATCACTAAACGGGTGTAATATGACTCTAGAATTAGTGATATTATAAGAGTGGAAACTAGTCTGTACATTTGATTTACCGACTAGAACTAGTGACTTAGGAAGAGTGGAAACTCGCT
>JAUESI010000002.1:6516598-6534047 GCA_032275145.1 Synergus laeviventris
TTCTCTCTGTAGGTCAAAAGCCGACCTACTGTGGGTTGACTTGGGGACTTATAATGTTCCTTTCGACCGCGACCCTTGCCCTTAATAATCCTGTTACCTGAAATCGAATAACATCATCCATATCCTCGCCTACTGTAGTCGCTCTCCCTCCTTTTCTCTCTAATCGCCCGCATCGTACCGTATGCCGCTTTTGAGACAGATCGGAACAGAGGACGACTCTTGTCTCGCGGCACTGCATTTTTTATTAAATAATTGTTCAAAACTCGGTAATAGCTTTTTCAGGTACCGGCTTAAGGGCATGTGATACTTAGAAAAATTATTGATTTTATATGTTCAAATTCCCCAACTTTACAGGTACAAAAATAAATATTTTGCCTTGAAACTTTGGGAAACGGTAAAGAACATTGAAATGGACCATTGTTGGCTCGATTTATCTTGCATAATGAAAAAAAATTTAATTTTTACTAAAACGGAAGTATTAATAATGAACTGTCGATAATAATTATTTTTTAATTATTTCAACCAAACGAGAGTCAACAATAGTCGCTTAGCATATTTTATAACTTCCCTGAATTAATTTTTTTTAAATATTCAATTTTGTGAAAAAAACTTAGGTAATCTAGACCAGATTGACCCCACCGCCGAAGTATCACATGGCCTTAAGCACGCTCGCTTAACATGCATCACTTCACACGCACACAAGCGTGTATTAGAAGCCAAACCGGTTGTTAACTTTTATTTATTCATCCCTAAATTCGACGCTGGCTCCACTGAAGCGTCCGCTGGGATAAATAAGGGTTTCACCCTAAAAGTACACTTGATTACAAATTTCATAATAAGTTGTTTTTCTTCAAGCCAGGAGTTTCGTCCCCCAAACACTCTAGCGCGGAGTCCGCCTCCAGCACCCCCGCCAGGCTGCGCTCTGGATCCCTTCCCCTGAAACACAGACCTAGGCTACGTGCTTTTCGTGGTCTTATTGACAAAAGTAACGAACATAATTATTTATAAAAACTTGTAAATCATGCTTTGTTACATAAAGATCGCGTGAACCATGCAGTGAAGGTAAAGACCCTCACTGGCGTCTCGCGAGTTTACGTTCCTTGACGTATAAAGACCAACTTTCACTACCATACTAGGCAGGCTAGTCACGTAATAAATCTTAGGTAAATTACATGAGGGTTTTAACGTAATTTATGTACGTATATTACGTCGAAAACACCAAACACACGTTACTAGGTGCACAATGTACTGTCTTGTAAAATCCTTCGTTCACGACTAGGTATCGTGATTAGAAAGAAAACCTGCTGATATCACACTGATCGGTGTACTGGTTTTTGAGAAATCTTGCTCAACACAAAAAACAAAATTTTTGAGACAAAGGCTGTAGTTTCCATAATTTTTACATGAAAAACTTGTTAAACACATCAAAACATACTATTCAATACTTTCTAGTTCTTTTTTATAAAATTTTAATGACATATTTAAGAAAACATCATTATAAACTCTCGATTTCCCTAAGACTCAACGTATATAACCTCTGAAATGTGGAAAACTATAAATGGCGTGTTTTCATGCTTATGAACTGAATGTGAAATTGCGCGTTTTGAACGATATAAATAAAGACGTACAAAGTGACTCTTCTTTGACGTTTCGTGACTATCACGAAAAGGCTCATTTTCTTAAGCATTTCACAATAAGTGAAACAAAGATAGTTGGCTAAGGACTGATATAGTTCGATGTTTTCAGCAAGAACTGTAATGCACTCGTTTTACGACTTAGCGAGCAGAACATGACAGCAGGGTGTTTTTCGAGTTCCCTGCCAACGTATAACTGCAAATACTGAAGAAAAAACTAAGTCGAAAAATATAATTACAAAATGTTTTAAAATGTGTAGTTTTCTAACTACAGAGCAACAAAGTTGACCAATCAGAAGCACAGTTTAGGCAATACAGATTATCGACGGTCTCAACTGTGCTTCTGATTTGTTAACTTTATTGCTCTGTAGTTTGAAAACTGCGCATTTTACAATATTTTGTAATTATAATTTTCGACTTATTTTTTGCTCTAGTATTTATAGTTTCACGATGGCAGGGAACTCGCGAAAACTGTTTTATGAATAAACTACAAACTTGTATTAATAATCTGTATTAAGTCATTTTCCAATTATCCAATTTAAATTTTCACGGAACTTTGAATTGAGCAGTTAGCGCTACCTAGCGACGGATAAACTTGCCTATTGCTAGCAGAAGAGCTGCATACAACTTCAAATTTCACGTGCTATTCATAATCTTGCTATAAAAAATACCGCATATGCTCTTGTCATGAAAAGGTAATCGCCTACCACTTTTTATGTAATATAATCTAAAAAATGTTTTCAAATATGATGGAAAATTTAAAAATATTTTAAGACTCCCCTTTTGCTTTATGCATAATATACTATTTTTATTTAATATATAGTTACCTGTGCTTATGAAAAATGACTAAAACCATGGCTGAATTAGATGCCACCATAATCATGACTTCAGAAACACTAAGAGCCCAATCTTGTTCTGTCACATTATCTAAAAATACGTCAGGAAGAGGATCATATATGGTGCGATCTGGTAGTCGGTCATGAACCATGGCTAGAGATGCGGTCGTAAAGATAAAGTTTACAGCCATGAACAGGAACGCTGTAATGTTTTATTGAATACATTAAGTTTTTTTTATTTTTACCAACATGCAATTACTAAATGAAGCGTTCTACGAGGTCTGGCTATTAAATAACGACACTCCGCGCGCATAAGGCGTCCTAGAGAAGTAGGGGAAGAAACGAATGCAGCGTTGGAGAACTGGACGTCTCTACTATTCCAGTATAAAAACACGTTTTTGTCGCTGTGTAGTATTTTTTTTATAAAGTTTATAAACGAAAGTGTTTTTTTCTCGTGCCGATAACAATCTTTGACGAAAAACTTGAGCAACGGATCAATATGAAATTTCTCGTTAAATTGAAAAAAAAAACTCCGACTGAGTGATATAAGTTGTTGAAGGAGGCCTATGGTCAGAATTCTCTCTCTCGTGCGCATGGTTTCGAATGGTATAAACGGTTTTCTGAAGGCCGAGAGAGCACTGAAGATGACCAACGTCCAGGTCAACCTGTATTTGTTTCAACTCCGCGAACAGTGACCAAAATCAATGAAATTATGCGCCGAGATCTCGTATAAGCTCTCGAATGATTGCTAAGACTATAAACGACGATAAAGAAACTGATAGAAAAATTTTACATGAAGAAAGTCTGTACGAGGTTGGTTTCAGAAAATTTTACCCCTGACCAAAAGTTTGTTCGTCAACAGATCTCCTCAGATTTTCTTGAGAGGTTAGATAGAAGAGCCTGAATTGATGGAAAACATCATCACTTGCGATGAAACTTGGATATTGCAATACGATGTTGAAACTAAGCGGCAATCCATGCACTGGAAAATTCGTGCATCGCCAAGAATGAAAAACGCAAGGATGTCGAAATCCAAATTTAAAGCCATGCTGATAGTTTTTTTCGAAATCAACGGCATCGTGATGACTGAATGGTTTTCAGAAGGTCAAACTGTATGGTAAACCAAACTTACTATTTGAAAGTTTTGGTAACACTATGAGAGCAAGTTCGTAAGAAGCGACCGGAGTTTTGGAAAAACAAATCGTGGATCTTGCACGAGGACAACGCATCTGCCCATAACGCGCTGTCTGCGAAGCGTTATTTAGCCGCTAGAGGCAATTCAGGGCTCGAACACGCGTCGTACTTGCCTGATTTAGGACCCTCTGTGACTTTTTCCTGTTTCCGAAGATCAAGTCCGCCTGAAAAAGAACCCGGTTCGAGTCGATGGAAGAGGTGAAACGAAAATCGGCGGAGCTCCTAAATCCTCTTACAAAAGAAGACATCCAGCATTGCTTTAACCAATGGAAAAAACGAATGGAACGGTGTGTGGCGAGGAGAGCATTCGATTGTATAATAATTTAAAAAATAAATCTCTTTTTCATAAACAGTCTCGATATTTAATAGCCAGACCTCAAATATCAAAGGGGCCTATATCCATTTTTCTCCGAAAGTGAGTTAGGGGTGGATTCTTGTTCATCCCGCCTTCCTCCACAAATAAAACTGTCCAGACCGCACTAAATAGGTCTTTTTCCTTCTCAAAAACTGAAAAAAAGCCAGTATTCACAAAAAAAAAAAAGGAAAAGTTTGGAAACATGGATATAGGCTCTTTTGAAATGAAACGCCTCAAATAAAATACTTCTATAACAAAAACGCATCTGTGCTATTATATGCTAATGTAAGTTTATTAAGAAAATATAATATTTACGTAAATATTTGTTATAAAACCGGAAATAAAGTTAAAATTACGCATTACTTTAATATTCGTCTAATATGGAGCAAGATAATTTACATTCGGACTCCCATGGTAGTCAATCCTTTTGCTGGTTTCCTTAGAAACTGGGTTCGCTCTTAAATTTAGATAAGGTGAGGTGAAGCTAGGCGTCGTGAGCTCCATAGATCTATTTTCAGTGGCAGAGTTTGTTTACCTGGCCGGAGATTCCAAAAGCATCAAATAACCAGCCGAGACGTGACTACTGTGACTAGTGTGGGAGTCCAAGTGTATGTGCATAATAGATTTAAGGGCGAAAGTTTAAAAACATAGGTAAACATCAATCCATACATCTAATATTTTGCATCTAATTTTTCTTCATGTAATAATTTTAAATAACTTACCAATAAATGTTTTCCACTTTTCTTTGGGAAATCTGGGTTCCTCTCTTAAAGGAGCGGGGATATCTAATTTAACAATCCCACTACTCGACACATTTGGAATGCCTGGATGTCCCTCATGGTTTAGCTCGTCAATTTTGTCATCATTGTAGTAACTAGAACTAGAACTTAATGCTCCCCATTTTTCTTTAGTTTTGGCAGAGGTACTAGGAAGCAGAGGTTGCCTTTGATAAACATCACTGGACTGTGCCATTCCACTATGACTTCCATCCACAGCTGGATCGATATCGATGTTACTGTCGTGTCCGTCCACTCCTCCTAAGGGTTTATCAAAACTTCCGTAATCACTATGTAAACTTGTAGTTTTGGGGTCCAATATCATCCTAAAAATAAAATAGAATCTATAAACTTCCCGGTAATGTGTGATCGAGCACAAAAAAAAAACAGAAAAGTCTTTTGGCAATATTTGATCTGGACTTTAGTTTGGACACAGTAAAGCTTTAAAGTTGGGCATAATAAACCAATCAGAAGCGAGATTTAGCGTGTTTTGGTGGTTCACTTCAAGTCCGACAAAAATTCCACATCGTTGCTCCTCGATTGTTTCTTGAACACCATTTTAACACTTGTCTGCAAACAATTGGTTACTCAATTTCGCTCCTGATCGGTTCATTATGCCCAACTTTGAAGCTTTACTGTGCTTAGATCAAATTTTGCCAGAAAAGTCCGCTGGAAAAATTTGATTTGGGCCTTAGTTTGGGTATAGTAAAGCTTTAAAGTTGGGCATAAGGAAACAATCAGGAGCGAGATTCAGCAACAATTTTTTTGTCTGAGAAGTATTAAGGTGGTGTTAAGATAGTGTGCGTGTTGAAACAACAATCGAGGAGCAACGATGTGGAATTTTTGGCAGAGCTGTAGTGAACCGCCAACCCGCACACTATCTTAACACGCATGAGACAAACAAGTGTTTGCTAAATCTCTCTCCTGTTTGGGTCTTTATGCCCAGCTTTGAAGCTTTACTGTGCCCAAACTAAAACCCAGATCAAATTTCGCGAGAGGACTTTTCTACAATCGATTCGTTTCGGCACAAGGAATCTTTCTTCTCCTTTGAAATTTGATTATTTGATTATTTATAACTAAAGAGTCTATGCCCTTGTCGGTTTTCTGCACAATGTATCTACAGGATAATATGAAAGAAATTTAAGTATCTTACACATGAGGTAGGGGAGAATTGTCATTCGTGGGATGTAGAAATTTCAAAGGCAAAATTGAGCTTGAATATTGAACGTAATTCATGAAGTTAAATATTTCAATATAAAGGTTTTACGCTTAACTATATATGATGTGTTGCGATCGGAACTTAAATTTTCATATATAGCTCCTATGTAAATCCTATGTCAACACCATTTCAATTTTACACACTTTATGATCATCCTAGTTTAGGAAAATGTACCGAGTACCTAATTGCTATTACTACTTAAGGGCAAGGTTTTCCTCAAATTTACTGCAAATGGAAGGCAGATGCAAATGTCTACACCAGTGGTTCCCAAACTATGGGTCCGCGGAACCAGATTGAAAACACTTATTGCTTTTGAATGGTTTTCCCGTTGAAATTAAATATAGCTCATGACAAACGTTTTAATTTAACTTCTAAAAAAGATAGCTATAAATGTATATGTAATCAAAATAAAGTGTAAAGAAGATGCACTAATGTAAGTGTAACACGAAAATATTAGTTTCAATAAAGCACAGAGAAAATAGAACAATTCTCGTGGCGTGAGCAAAGAGTGTAATTGAGTAGTGGTGGTATAGAGAGACTTAGTCTGTTGCTGTCGTCGCTCGATACCGCATCGACACTTCGCTTTGCTGTTCTGTTGCTATTCTGTAGTAGCTGCAACAGCTACTGAACTTTTACAGTGGTGGTTAAGTTTATTTTGAGCTATCATACCGTTGATTACGCCTACGTTTGTACAACGCTGATTATTTGAAATATGGGTTTGTGTGTACTGGCACAGATGACGACCCGCTGCCTCAGTGTTTTATATGTTTTGAAGTACTTGCTAATGAAAGTATGCAACCCTCAAAACTGGAAAGGCATTTGTCAACAAAACATATGGAATATGCAAGGAAACCTATAGATATCTTTCAGAACAAGAAGACAGAATTCTTAAAGTCAAAATCAGTAATGAAAACATCATTTTCTGGTGAGCAAAATAGGCAAGTTACAATTGCATCATATCGGTTATCCTTATTGATAGCTAAAAATGGAGCAGCTTTTTGTGTAGGGTAGAATATTATTTTACCAGCTGCAAAAATCATACCTGAAGAATTGTTTACTGAAAAGCAAACAAAAAAAATCAGTGAAATCCCTCTTTCTAACACAACTGTAAAAAGAGGAATAGATGAAATGTCAGATGCTGTCAAGCAGTCAATGATTACGGTTTTAAAACAAAGTGAATACTTTTCACTTCAACTTGATGAAAGTACTGATCTTGCTGGCCAGACAAATCTATTAGCTTTTGTTAGGTTTGAATTTAATGGGAGCATAAAAGAAGAAATGCTCTTTTGCAAGTATTTGCCGTCAACAACAACAGGGGAAGAGATTTTTAAATGTCTCGATGAATTTATAACAGAAAATGAAATAAGTTGGTCAAAGTGTGTTGGACTGACGACTGATGGTGCACGTGCCATGTCTGGGATTTACGTAGGTTTGATTGCCAAAGTGAGGGAAATCGCTCCTTCTGTTAAGTGGACTCATTGTAGCCTTCACCGCGAAGCTCTCGCAGTTAAAGGTTTGAGTGAAAGCTTCAAAGGAACGCATGATGGTGCAGTGAAAATTGCAAATTGTATTAAGTCAAGGCCTAAACAGTCCCGACTGTTTGCCATTCTGTGCGACGAAATGGGAAGTGAGCACAAAGCACTTCTGCTTCATTGTGAAGTACGGTGGCTCTCAAGAGGAAAAATGCTTTCAAGATTGTTTGAGCTTCGAGACGAACTAAGATTGTTTTTGTTGTAAATTGATGAAGGGGTAAAATCTGTAAAAAAGTTTTTCGAAATGTTGCAAGATAAAAACTGGCTAATACAGCTTGCATATTTAAGTGACGTTTTCAATACTCTCAACATTCTTAATTTGACGCTACAAGGAAAGGTCGCCCACAAGTTCTATGTGCAACATAAGATCGCAGCAAACATTAAAAAACTGAAAAGATGGGCCAATAAAGTGGAACAGAGTTCTTTTGATGCTTTCCCAGTTCTCAATGAGTTTTTAGAATCATATGGACTTAATGTTAGCAAAGAAATTAAATCTGCAACAAAGGAGCATGTTGGAACATTGGCTAACAATCTCAGGTAATTTATGTTGTTCTATTGTAAATAATAGTAATTATATAATTCTTAATGAGACTTACATAAGGTAAATTTACTACATTTTTACTTATAGTCTTAGACCTATATACTTAAAAATGGTTCTTGTTTTAGGAAGTATTTTCCGAAAATACAAGATGAGCTGCTCTGGATGAGAAATCCGTTTGATGATGATTTCCTCAGTAAATCACAACTGTTAACATCCGAAGAGGACTCGCTTACAGAACTGTCTTGTGATTTAGCTTTTAAGTCAGCATTTAAGGAAACAAGCCTAATCCCATTTTGGACAAAGGCTAGGGGAGAGTATCCAGTTGTTTCAAATACGGCTTTAAAAGAGCTCATGGGGTTTTCCACAACATATTTGTGTGAGAGGGCATTCTCCACTTTGGTTTATTTAAAAAACAAATATAGGAATAGGCTTTGTGTGGAAAGTGACTTGCGTTTAGAACTGTCGACGTTCAACCCAGATATAGTCACTCATAAATAGTAAACACCAGCTCCACAAATCACATTGATTACATAAGTCTTATTTTTCATTGTTTCATTTAATTGCTTGTATTTAAGATTCTCAATAGAGATTTTCACGGTAATAATAGTAAAAATATTATCAGTATATGATACTATAATTGTTATCATTAATATGATTTAAAAATTGGGCAGCGAGAAAAAAAAAAAAAAAAAAATTCCAGAGTTTGGGAACCGCTTGTCTACACCATTCATGTCACCCAATCACAGCCTATTTCGACAACCCTCTCCATTTTTGTAAGAAAGAGCCTTAGAGTAGGTTAGGATCAATTTTAGTTTTGCAAAATAGTTAAATTCTGAGTTCTTGAGCAAGACAGTTGAACTCTTGTAAACTCAATCAATTCTTGCAATATTTGTTTAAATATAAATATCTGTTACACTTCGTATAATAATTATTGTTTAACAAACTTAAGTCAACAAATTATTAAAGTGACGTAAACATGATAAAAAGTATTTTATTTATAGTTTATTATACAAATTTAATGTTTTTAAGACAAATAAATTGTTGTAATATCGAGGGGTTGACAAATCGTGAAATCAGGTGGACACTTGGACTGAAATCTCCTGAATTCTTCTGAAATATCAGAAATCATTTGAAGTCACTTGAAGTCACTTGAATTTACCTGAAGGCACTGAAATCCTCATGGAGTCTTCACACAGTGAGAGACTTCCAATTTGTTGGTCTTAAAATTCATAATTTGATCGGCGGTTTTAAACTAAGTGTATCAGTTCAACAAATTGAGGCTTAACTGAAGCATTTATATTTGTAGACAATTTGAAAATAAGTTAATTGAATGAAATTTTTATATTTGTGATATACGCCATACGTATAGACTCGACATTGCCAACTCTCACATTAAGACCTTTATTGAGTGGAGGGATTTAAAGTCTATATAAGACTAATAGCTTTTTCCCAGAGTGGAGTGGCCAAATAAATTAAATTTCCTTACTACTCCTGACCCACTTAGTGTCCCTTAGAAATCCTGGGAATTCCCCACGATTAAGCATAAGTGGTCCAATAATATTAAATAGTTTTACTACTCCGGACCCACTTAATGTCCCTTATAAATATCGTGTCCTGGGAATTCCCCACCATCAATCAAATCAACACAAAAAGGGACCCTATAGTAAAATTAGGGCCAGCGATTAAGGAAATCGTTTTACCACCTCATTTGGCGCGTCCCAAGACCCCACCGTAAATCCCTAAACCTCCCACTCAATAGAGGTCACTCACTACGTCACAGCTGACGCCACAACTCTCTCTTAAGCATCATGACGCCGCGCCATGAACTGACGCCACGCCATGAGCCTATCACTACTTCTAATTAATTAAGTACTTGTCATCTGCGTCCAGAAACTTGTTAATTAGAGGTCACAAGAGAGAGTTATGTGATTAACACTTATATAAACTAAAAATTCAATATTATTATTACTTTGTAAACTAAAATTATGAAATCAAAACTAGAGAGATTAATAATATTAATAATTATTAGTATTAATATTATTATCGAGAGTTAAATTTAAGTGTACATAAATAATTAAATCCTAGCATAATAATTAAGAAACTAGCAACTAAGAAATAAATGTATAGAGAGGGACGCTTGCAGGGCATCAGAGACATGGAGGGGGCAGCGGGAAAATATATAAAAGCCGACGCTTTTCCCACAGCAACTCACTCAACCTGAGCCGACTCAACCTGAACCTCAGTCAACCTGAGCCCAGTCAATCCGAGCCCAGTCGACCTGAACCTAACCTAAAAGTCTCTGAACCTTTCACAAGTTTCTTTCCCTCTCAGTCACGTTCACAAATAAAATAGTTTTCCTTTTAAAAAAAAAAAAGGAATAGAAGAAAGGGTTTAATTATTTCCTACACCCTCTCTCTCAATCTCAACATCGCCAGCCGTACCGAGGCGTGCCTCACTCCTACGCACGCAGCATCCAGGCCCTGACGTCACAGCGAGCCTCTCGCTTCTACGCACGCAGCATCCAGGCCCTGACGTCACAGCGAGCCTTCTCGCTCCCACGCACGCCGGTTCCAGCCGCCTGACATCATCCCCCATCCAGCTTGGCCATACACTCTACTCTCCGGAGAAAGGACAACCTCCCCTAGTACCTTTGTGCTAACTTCGGGAGGAAGCTACCTTCTCTAGAGCGGTCCCCCCCCCCGAGAGTGTAAAACTTAGTGTAAAACTTATTTGGATGGGCTTCAACTTCAGGCAGAGGACAGCCCGACGCCGAGCCAGGGAGGCGGGACTACCCGTCCACCATCGAGGTGTCACTACGCGAAAGACGACCCCCGACAACCCCAAGGCAACACAAGGGGGTGATCAGCCGGAAGAAAAGGGAGCATTCGCTAGCGGGACGTCCCTCTTTCCAGAGGCCCCGTGCGCTCCCACCACCACCCGACCTCTTCCCCCACCGTCCGACGAACACCCTCGCTACCTCTTGAAGTTGCGTCAGCGAACCAACGCCCGCTACACCCACGTACGGCGTTCTCTGTTCCCAGGATCAGGGCCAACTTGGGCCCTCCCTCGGAGCATCGAGAAACCGCCCCCGGAGCAGAAGACAAAGGAGGAGCGAGAGTGGGTAATCCACCACTTCTTGGAGAGCCTACAGACCCCCCCCCCCTACCTGACTCCTCCACCTGTCCCAATCACCACTTCTACGCCTGGACTAATTAGCGCCCTATCCCCACCCACACCCTTCACCTCCTTCCACCCTCCTACGTCACGTTACCTCCACCCCCACTTCCTTAAAAGGGGATCGTAACATTTGTTTTTAAATTAAGAATTCATATGAGCCACATAAATTCACGTGAATTCATTTGAATTTTCTTGAAATCTCCTGAAGTCAGTGAAATCAGCTAAAGTCATTGAAATATCCTGAAATATCTTGAAATCAGAAGTAGGTGTAACACCCGCTTGGTCGAGTTGTCAATCCCTCGTCTAGTATGTAAAATTACCAGGGAACTTAGTAATCAGTTTCCTTTTCCTAAGTGGTGAACGTGGTGAAAGACGAGAATATTGCGCTACAAGTATTTTACGTGTTTTAACCTATAGGAAATAAGTAATACGTTCCCTAAGAGCACTGTACTATACGTTCCTGCAATGTTCCTAACGTTCCTGGATTGTTCTGAACAGTCCTAGAACATTCCAGGAACGTTAGGAACATTCCAGGAACGTACAGTGCTATTAGGGCTGTTATTAAAATGTATCTCTTATGAGAATCTCTTAGAGAAAAAATGACAAAAAAATTTGTTAAGTAATTAATTTTAGAATTTTGAAAATCCAAACTTTGTCCAATGCTGTGCTAGTCTAGCACAAGTTTCAGATTTTTTAAACTAGAATTTTTCAAAATTTTGGATAAAAAAGATATTTTAGTAACTTTTTAAATTTAATAATTCTAAAATTAATTATTTTTTCAGTTTTAGTTTTGGATCTCTCTTACTCGAAAATGGTTGGTAAATTAAATCTAGGTTTACTTAGGGTGGCGATACGACGGACGATTTCAAATTCATGGTCATTTCCCGGTTATTTCTCGATCTTGACAGGTTTCCTGGTCAAATCATCACCCTGTTTACGGCATAAGTTTTATTTTATCGAAAAATAGTAAAATAAATAATCAAAAAATTGAACCCGTAATTTAAATGCCTGCGAAAAAATATTTAAAAAATGGTACATCCCATATGGGTTTATATTTTATATTTTGTAGAGCATTGTAATTGGTTACCAAGCGAATGTAAATATCGTAAAAACCTATTTTTACGGGATTCAATTTACAATAACATTAATAAATACTCAATAATTCTCTAAAAAAAATACCATATATGTATAACACAATATATTTGGATTAGTCTTATAATCTATAAAACTACTCGAGCTCATTATAATTATTATGAATATAATCAGACAGCAAAGTCATTTAGTTAATGAATTGGTCAGTATGCAATGCATATATCTTCATAGTTTGCAGAAAGTACAGTACCGCTTAATGCACAAGTAGTTTTGTACATAAAAAGAAACCGGTTATAGTCTTATCGTAATAATTATGCACAAGAAGCCTTATTATAGCTGTGATCTATTGATGAAACATTCATATTGGGTTAATGAGTTCCTTTCTATAATTTACAAGAAAGAAATATTCACCTCAATGATTTTTGCAAAACTTACATTACCTGAAAAACCTGAAAAATGACTTTCTCTGATCGAACTCAAACTTGGGTGAAGTGCAGTCCTGGTAGGTAATATTTTACAAGAAAAAAAGTTTTTTCGATTAGATAAAAATTAATCGAGGTAAAGAAGGGGAAGTTTTTGGATTTTTTGTTGGTATAGTAGTCCCTATTTCAAATGTATTAAATATACCTTTCATATGGAATAAACAAAATTTTGATCTATTCGTTTTTGAGATTTTATCATAATCTATCGAATGGTTATAACCAATTTTTCAAAAATTGAAAATTTGACCCTTTTTTTGAAAATTAAAAATATTTCTTACTTTTCTTTTAAGTGCGGCTCATTTTTTGGTCTCAAAATAAAGCTCAAGATCGCTGGGACGTTCGCTCGGTGAATCTTCTGACTAATTCATCGTGTCAGTTATGAACATTTGTTGTGTATAGAATTGCTAACTGTATTTTTCAGGGTTAAAACTGTTATTATAGTTTTTAATTGGAAGAAATTCCGCCGAACGAACGTCCCAGTGATCTTCAAGTGCCGATTATGCACCTAAAAGAAAAATCCAAAATATTTTTAATTTTCAAAAATAGAAGGTCAAATTTCAATTTTTGAAAAAATATTTACAACCATTCTATAGAGCATGAAAAAATTTATCAAAAACATACAGGACAAAATTTTGTTTATTCTATATGAAAGGAGTTTGGTACCAGACATTTGAAATAGGGGCACTAGCACAAAATCCAAAAATTCCCCTTCCCTGCCTCGTTTAATTTTTATCCAATCAAAAAATAAAAACCTGTAAAATACTAAATAGTAAGACTACACTTTCCCCAAGTTTGAATTCCATCAAAGAAAGTCATTTTTCACGATTTGTTCAGGGAGGGTACACTTGAGAAAACATGTCCCAAACAAGCGATTGCAATGTTTTAATAATAATTTGTACGAATTAGCTCCGCGTTAATCAACTTAATTGAAACTATATATTTTTATGTAAAATTTACTGAAAAATCTAAATTTTTTGGACTCTGCCACTATTTTCCGATTGGACTCAAGGCTGTGATTGAATATTATTATTATTATTATACTTGAGTAAAATATTCAGTTAAAAGTATTTATTGATGAACTTTATTTTAAAAATGTAAGAAAAAATGTTTGTCGTTTGCAAACTCCGAGCTTCAAACTCCGTAACCTGCTCTTAAAGTTTGGTAAGTAACGTATATAGTTATAAATAATAAGTTTGACCTAAAATTTAAAAAAACAGATTTTAAAATAAAAACTTTGATTCTTGTAACTTCTTTTGAAAATGCGGCCTCTTCAATTTAAAAAAAAATTTTGAAATACAAAGCATCACTGAAAAAACTCGATGGTTGTCACAAACATAGCATTTTTTTAGTGTTCATTCTTTCCCTTAAAAATCATCGAATTTAGAAAGTAGGACGAAAATTCTTAAGCTCGGCTACAGCGCCGCGAGCATCTATATAATATAAGTAAGCACTTCATAGGTCTTATCACGGGGGTGAAACCAGTGAAACTAGCATAGGAACTTCCGGTAATAAGCCTATACTTCCGTGTCAGGCCGTTCTAGGGTCCTATGTAGAGATTTTAAAGTTATAACGTTTGTGAATATAGTGACTTTATAAGTTATTATTATGCCAGCACTGCAGACGCCGAAAAAGCAGAAATCACAAAATGTCGTGACGATTGACGGATGTGACGGTTCGGTTTTCACATAAGATTTTTTTTTCAACAAAAAGGTAAGTGCTTCATTAATTATACGTTAATGTTATAAAGGTTGTTCCGCTTTAGGTTAGTTCACTACCGCTATATGTTTATATACGTATTTTTATAGTGATACTACATTTTTAAAGTGACCTAAATGTAACATAACCTAATGTGATTTTCTTTTTTGGAAAATGTTATGTATTTAACTCTCGTAAAATAATTAATGTAATTAATGATTAATTGGTGCTAAAAGCGCAGTATTTAACTGTATCCACAATGGATATTCTTTTTAATAAAGAAAATAATTTTTTTACATACTTATATTGTGTTTTTTTTTCTGATTCCGTTAATTATGGTTTAATTTTACAGGAACATGATCTTCTTATTAATTAACAATGCCATTTTCGATATTACTGCAGAATTCATTTCTAATATGCAATAACAACGATTAATGGTATTATTAACTAATTACAAGATCAATTAGATAAATAAGCTTTAAAAACAATATTTTCATTTTGAATATCCCGCTCGCATGCTCGCTGCGCTCGCTTATTGAATTAATTTCTTCCAGCTATTCGCTCCGGAGATGTCCTTGAAGCGACACCGGGTATGACTGCAAGCGCTCGGTATGTCAGAAATTGGCATTTCTCGTTAGATGAAAGATGTAAATATCACAGGTTGATATTAATAAAAAATATTTTGTCGTCATCTTCACAGATTTTTAATTCTTTTCAAACAGGGAAGGCTTTAACAGAGACTACCAATTCCTCAAAGAGTCATACTAGAATTGGAGTGCTGGGGCGAAGGCATAGCATTGACGTCTTGCCTATACAAAAAGAAGATTACTAACTTCTTAATAACCGATGCAGCAGACTCAGGTTGGGGAGCACAGATGGACGACGATCTCATCTCAGGATCTTGGAACAGGGAACAGAGAGGTTGGCACTCCAAACGGAAGGAGATGTACGCAGTTTCTGCAGCACTAAAGCACCAATCTCATCTGCTTCAGAATGCCCATATCCTGGTGCAAACAGACAACCGGACTCTAGTGGCCTACCTTCGCAAGGAGGGGGGCACCAGATCTCTGGAACTACTGAATCTAACCTTCAAAGTTCTTCAGTTAGTCGATCGCTTGGAAATAACCCTATCATCCGCTTATATGTCGGGCAAATACAACGGAATAGCGGATCGTCTTTCCAGGAAAAGAGATCTTCCAGAGTAGCACCTAACATCCGCAGCTACAGTGGAAGTTTTCAAAAGATGGGGCGCTCCAGAAATCGATTTTTTAACATCGGCGAATTCAGCCATAGTCAAGACGTACGTCTAAAGAAACTTTAGAGGTCTATTTGCCTACTTCACAGACGTCTTTAGGATTATGGATCTATGGATTTTCAAGTTGCTACGGGTATTTCCACCTCCCACCTAAAAAGGTGCAAGGGCACATTTTTGATAGTGGCCCCCAAATGGGATCACACATTTTAGGTAGCGGACTTAACAGAGAGATTCAAGGAATCACCTCTGACAATTCACAACCTAGACAGAGTGTTGATAGACCTGACCACAAACCGTCCACCTCCGGAAGTGGACGTACTCGTTCTGCAGGTGTGGAGTGATCTAGTTAAGGATTTGTCTCCCCAGGAAATGAACCTTGTTAAGGAGATCTGGCGTCAATCTACACTTCAAACGTACAAAGCTCCTTTACGTAAATGGATCGAGTGGTGCGAGAAGGAAATCGACCCCGGCAATCGTCAGGGAAAAGATCTAGCAAGATTTCTAGCTAACTTTTCCATCACCTTAGGATTTTTGTACAATACCATTCTTGTCCATAAATCAGCTCGTATGGTTTAGGACCTACCAGTGCAAGAGATTTTGGACAGAGGAAATTGAAAGTGTGCAGAGATCTTCAGACGTCATTACTGCATACAAGTTGGCAGTGAAACCCAGGACAACGCTAGTTTACTTTCCACCAATTTTATACCAGTGTAAATGAAAGACGTAATTCTTTTCTTGTATTAATAGTTCTTCAGTTCTTTAGAATTAGAAAGAGAAAATAAGAATGTTCTCTTTTCAGATATGATACATCAGCTTTATACTAGTTGCAAGCCCTAGTTCTTTTTCACAAAATATAGAGCAAGTCTTTCTAAAATTTTTGTCTTTACTAAACTTTATTATTATTAATACTACATTTATTTAAACTTTTTACATTTATCACATAGCGTTGAGTCATGGTTACCAGTAGATAACAAACACATCTCTCATGGGATGCTGTGGATCGGCCGAAAGTAGATATAATGTTAGTTTTTTGAATTACAACAAAACATGTATTATATCATGCTGAAGCCGATACACTACATCCCGGTAAGTATCTTACTGGAAGAGGTCTTCTATGAACAAAAGAGAGACGCCGCGGCTTGGCGCCCATGAAAGAGAAAGACAACCAAAGAGAGAGAAAGAAGAAAAAGGTTAAGGCGAGTACACAATAGCTCCTCTCATGGGATGCCGTGTATCGACTTCAGCATGATATAATACGTGTTTTGTTGTAATTCAAAACACTAGCATTAATATTATTACAATAGAACTATAGTTATTGTACAGTACCCTGCATGTCTTCCACCTAGTTACTTTTCATTTATTGAAAGTCGGTTTCACTCTATATATTAGTTGAACCGTGCTGCGCAATGAATGCGAGTGAAGTCAGCTCAGACATTCCAGCTGTTCAACAATAATCAGAGGGAGTCAACGCAATGGGAAATGGTGACTGCTTATACCAGTTAAACTCAGAGCTGGCGCCGCGTACAACTGTAAATGGAACTAATTCGCATGTGCATGTGTTAGTGCACGTATATATGTATTTAATAGCTCTTTGCATGTGTTTTATAAATTTTAATTTAAGGAAAATTAAGGATTTAATGCAAAATTTGAAGAATATGATA